>CAEGAE010040239.1:0-19377 GCA_903067095.1 Girardinus metallicus
ATGACTGTCAGGTTGATTGGCCTCTCCAAATTGTCCCTAGGTGTGAGTGTGTGAGTGCCTGGTTGTTTGTCCTGTGTGTCTCTGTGTTGCCCTGCGACAGACTGGTGACCTGTCCAGGGTGACCCCCACCTCTCACCCGGAACGTAGCTGGAGATAGGCACCAGCACCCCTCCCGACCCCATTAAGGGACAAGGGTGAACAGAAAATGGATGAATGGATGGATGGTAAGGAATGATAAAAAGGCAATAGACAAGCATTTATCAATGATTACTAAAGTTGTTACTAACACGTTTTGAAGAAGTAATCTGACACAATGTCACTTTATATGAGTGTAGTTCCACTTCTGGCCACATGGGGCATGCTCAAAATAGTCCTAAGGCTTTCACATGGTTCACTTGAAGCCGATCAGTTGACTTATGGTCACATGATTGCGGGACATTCGTATTTGCCCCACGCGCCGACCATCTTTGTAAGTATTTTGTGAAAAGTTGTACAAATGTCCGTAATTCCCCGCCGTCTGAAAAACGCTCCTCAAAAGTATTTATGTTGCCTACAGATACAAAGACCAGAGAGTGGGAGCGGACTAGTTGAAGAGAAATATCAACATTGGTGTCCGAGCACACTTCCGCATAAAACACATCCACAAACTTCTGACCAATCACACAACACGACACTTGGAGCTGTGTTTGAAATAGCTCGACTCGGGCCTGGTATACAGAAGGTAACTACGTCATCAGTTGCGTTTCCATTGACCTTAAAATTAATAAATGTGTTAAAATAAAATAAATGTGTTCAATGGAAACATGAACTAGTTATTGGGTCAGCTAACTGACCCAATAACTAGTAGTCGTAGCTTTCTTCAAAGAACTATGATCATAAGCCGCTGTAACATCAAGCTTTGATGGGTTCTTCAAGGCATATGGGTAAAAAGCAGTCATCCATCTGTGCAGTTTAAATAAATTACAGATAATTTGCACAAACTTTATTTATTTATTTGCTTACTTATCTTTGCAATCAATTATATTTCTACAACAAAATCTAGTTTTTTCTTTTTTAAAATTACACCAAAAAGATGGTGGTGTGATCCCCTCGGAAAGTTCCAAAATTCATTTTTGTAAGAGCGCATAATTATAACCATTGCCTTTTTGGACTAAAATGTATCAATCAGAATATTTGCATAAATTATAAGCTTTATCAAGACTTGCTAAGCAACCCAACTGAACTCCTTATGCTCACAGAGGATCCTGCAGGACTATTCCAAGGCATGGCTTGGCATGGAGTAGCGCTAGTCTAAATCATATCACCGATACTTAAACGTTGTTTACCATTCCCCAACCACAAACAAACACAGACATTCCAGAAAATAAACATAGCTTGTCATTCCAAGATCCAAGAACAAAAAGAGAAACATTTTTTTGATTGAGTAATGTCCATGACTGCAGAGACAAATCTTTGTCTGTGGTGACAGACATCCGCTGGAAGAAGACGCCATCTAAATATTTGGCCGATTCATTTCCTTCCTGTGGACAAAAAGTGGAGCTTCGGGTTCATGTCATCATTGCCCACCCCACGACCCCCATCTAAACATTTACCCAAATGTGATGTTAACATTTAGATGGAAATCTTGGTAAAAAAAAAATAATAATGTTGGGAATGTTTACAGGATGGAGTGGACCTCTTGAAGTTAAATGTCACTGTTTGAAGTCAGCGAAATAAAAGGTTGCGTTGCAGTCCTAAAAGGCTGACGGGGAACAGCAAAGTGAAGTGGTTCATGCGCAGCCTCTGACTTGTGTGTATGTCGACAGGTCTGTTGAGGAGGGTAGAAGGTTGCTGGGATGGTGATTGAAAAGCTGATGAACTCGTAGGTGCAGGTCCACTTTCCCATGAGCTCAGCGGTTGATGTATGGGTGCACCTCGCCTTCTTCGTAATGCCAGGGCACTCGCTGCACCGCCTGTCAGCAATGGGCCTCCGTAGGCAGATGGCTAAATGGCGTGACGCTGCTTTTCCTGCCAAACGTGGCTGGCAGATGGCATGAACTGGATTATGTACACCTAACTCTGTATTTTGACTGAACCTGCCCGGTTCCATTTTGGTTTGGAAGTTCTCATCTGTCTTGCCCTCGAGCAGCCGCCGTCATCACTATCTGGGTTTGGGGAGTAGCTGTGTTGAAGCCTTGACTTTCACAGTTAAGTCACAGATCATGAATAAAGAAAGCAGATTGGTCTGGACAGAATTTCTGAACTCCCTCTTATTTTTAGTTTTGGAGGAAAATTGTCCTCATTTAAGATGACGTCTAAAGGCACAGGAGGTAAAGGCGTAGGACTCCGGTAATGGTGAGGATCAGGAAGCACAACCGCCTGTGAATACCTGAAATCTGCAAATACTTGAGACCTCCTCTAGAAACACGTAGAACTTCCTAATTTAATCGTTCAAACACCAAATATACCTTAGCATGGATTAATACTGGTAGTGGAAACTGTCTTAGCACTGCCGTAGTAGAGTTGGCTTTCATTAGGCAAGTAATGTCTGCAACCCAACACCTTTCATGGTGACATGATAAACTAACGCTGAGCTGGGGGGGAAGGGCAGTGAAAGGTGTGGATACTGAACCTGAATGATAATGGCTCCCACAAAGTCTTCTGGCCTGGCAGCAGGCCAGCTTTTGCTTCTCTACATGTGATGTGGAGCTGGAGCTATAGCGGCGTACATTGGGTTCTAATATTGTCGAGCTGGCTCTGATGTGAGTTCATTGTGAGTGTAGATCCCAGGGATTACTGGCCTGAAAGCAGAGAAGCCTGAGTCTTTCTGACAACATCTCAGTGTGAGCGCCGCTAAAGCCGCTATCAGAGGTCAGGAAGTGGTCTACAACAACAAGCAGTTGGTCAGATAGGATCTTACAGGGATTTTTTTTAAATAGTAAAACCGCCATCAATGCAGATGTGTGGAGCCACGTTGAATAAGGTCAACAACAATACCTTCATTGAACTCAATGTAAATAAGTTGTGCATCAAACTGCAAGTACTAAGTCATATTTTTCACTCTAGTTTAGCCTGCCTCAGGAAGGCATGGAGACTAGTCAGCTACTCTGGTCAAATTGAAGGAAATACTGGATCAAAAGTGTGAAATTAGAAGGTAAATCCTTAAATCATCCTGGTACAAACTTATGTTTGATGGAAATCACTGCATTGTAGCTCTTGACTCGTTTCTGTTTGTCATTATCGAATTTCCTTTAAGTCATATTTGATATATATAGTATTTTTATAACAATTGAAGGCAACATAGCTACTTGATTGTGTTATAGAATGGCATTATGTGCCTGAAAAAGACATAATGCTGCTCCTTTAACTGATCCGAACAACTTGCTTCAGTTACAGGACTTTGTTTCAGCTTTAATTGGGAGCGGACCAAGTGGATATGTTCTGATTTCAAACAAAGTCATTCACATCTTAAACAGGAGAGCAAGTGTTCTGTTGCTTAACAGCGCAAATTTTCTGGGAAAAAAGACGACATGTTTATCCTCTGTTTCTTTCTTAAAGAGATGAGTCACTTTAAACCAACTTCACAGACATCAAACATCGTCCGATCTACTTCAGCTGACCCCGATAAATGTCACTATCTCGCAGACTAAATCCTGAGGGCGGCCTGTGTATCTAAACATTTTTTACTACTCCCCTCCTCAGCCTGTGTTTATCCTGGCCTTGTCGAGAGGAGCCGTCCAGCATGTCGAGGGAAAATTCGCCGAAGGGTATTTTGACAGAAAAGAGCCGAGACTTTCACACAACGCCGAGGGAGTCTGAGCGATAAAAACAAGCCGAGCGCTAAAAACCCATCCGCCTGACATCATGAATTTATCTGTTTGTTTATGTTTCAGCGCTCGCTAACTGACATGGCCGCGCCGCACGTTGAACGCAGCGCCCCGGGCCACGTAAAATACGACATTTAGGAGCTGCTGGATGAGCAGAACGTTGAGTAATTATCCTCGTTCTGGAGTACTTTATGACATTTCCTTGGGAATGTTTAACCTCTGATTTTTTTTTTTTTTTTTTTTGCCTGTTTTTGTAGAGGAGTCGTCCATAGAAACCATGAAAAAACAAGGACAGAACTGTTAATAACGCGGTGCGGAGTGAGACGTCATCCCAGCAGGACGGTGGACTTTTAATTTATTTGTGTTATGCGAGTGTATTCCAGAGGTAAATCAAGCATTACCCGCCACCTTCCCATGCACACCCTGCCGCAGCTTCTGAGGAACCACTGCTTGTTAAACGGAGATTTATCCAGTGTGTGAACTCTTAATTTGGCTCTTCAGTAAGTTGGCCCCGCCCGGTACCACCACTTCTCATGTTCTCATCTTATTCTCTGTCAAAACAACTTCCACAACACAGGGCTTTTCTACCAGAGTAGACTCATTGCAAAGCCAGGGCCTGTATAAAGAATCATACAGTCAGAGTGCTATAAAAAAGCATCAGCTCCCTAAAGGTGATTTCTGTTTTTTGTTTTTTGTCACATTCACACAAGAAGAAACAGTATAAACAAAAAGTCCAAGTATGAAGAGAAAATGCTATTCAAACCAACCTGGCCCCAGCCGAAAAAGCAGCTGCCTGTAAAACTAACGGCTGGTTGTACAGCCCTCATTCTACCTCTTGGATCTTTATATGCCGGTTGGCAAACAACTTGAGGTTCATTACCGCCATATTCCAGATTGGAGTATGGATCAGATCTACTATTACTATTATGTTCTTCCCAAAATATCTACTCCTCTTAAAAAAGTAAAAATGCCGCTAAAAAGGACATCCCCGGATGACCTTTGAACTAATTCCCTTACCTCTAACTTACTTTTATTCTTATTTAAAATACTAATTGATACTTCTTTTCACATGCATATTTATCACATTCCAAAAAAATATGTTCTATTGTTTCCATTGTCTTCAATGAATACAACAAACTGTAGCATGCTAACTGATTATTGATTGAGAGCTGCCTGCCCATTTCTTTCCCCTGGTTTGGCAGGTGACCCCAGACGGCACCGCCCACACCCTGCACAGCAGCACACCTTCAGCCTCCACCAGTTGAGCTTAAATAGGCCAATCAGCAGCTGGGCTCAGACAACAGAACAGTCTGTTGTCTGACCTTACCTGAAGCGAGTATGCCCTGCAGAGTTTAGGTGTCATTCTGGGTTCTTTTTGGGCCTGGTGGAGGTTTCATCAATGCCCTGTTGGAGTAAAGTTGGTAAGCTGGTCCACTCCTGAGGGTTTGCTGCTGTTCCATGTTTTCTCCATTTGCCAGTGACTGCCACTGTTTACTTGAGTCCCAAAGCTTTAAAACGACTTTGGAATCCTTTCTGGATACTGAGGTAAAATGACTTTTCGTCTGTATTTTTTAGATAATTTAGATTGGGGTATGATGTGTCGCTTTTAGCCTACTTCATGTTGTCAGACAGATTCTGTTGAAGTGGCTAGTGAAATCCTACCCAATAAAGACTTTAGATTGCACTTTCCCTTAATAAATGTATTGTATTTACTCAAGTTCTGCTTTCCTGATATTTGAATTAGTTTAGTGATCTGAATAATGTAAATGCGACAGAGTAGACCAGTCGCCTTGAAGCCAGAAGGTTGTGGGTTCGATTCCAGCTTCCACTTGTTGTCACCAGTGTGCTAGGCACATGGCCACAACTTACCAATTGATCTGAGAATCTGTAAATGTAAATATGAGAACATTTGTGGTTGCTATGGGGCGGGAAGGTGGCTAGTTGCAAAACATTTTCCAAATGTTATAAGTGGAATAATCTGCCAGGGGAACTATCACCACATGAGTATGAAGAAGTTATTGACTTAAAACAAACCTCCTACATCTAGCTAAAGAATTACCTTTGATTTTGTATTTTTGCAAGTGTGTTAAAATATCTGCAGTTGAAACTAGACCAAAAATACTTGGAAAGATTTTGTTTTTGCGGTGAAACCAGTGACGTCACGTTGTTTCTTTACTCTTTGCTGCTGTTGTTTTTCCAGGCCGGTTTGGTGAAACCCGCAGTGTGACTGTTAAACGCCACAGAGGTGTGCTCCTCGTTAGCTGCGATTTTATAGTTTTCACACCAAATCACACGATACCTGGATAACGGTCCGCAAGCGGTCAGCGGCCGCGACTGGTGGAGGAACTTTGGCTCCTGGTAAATACACGTAAACAGCCTTTAGGAGAACGAGTCCCACCGGGCCTGTTTCTCATCAGGACAGAAGGTGGAAGTGGACCTCTGTACATAAATATGTGGAGTTGTGGGTTTGAGTCTGGGGGTCACCACCGAACAGGTCAGGCTACACAAACAGAGGGCTTCCTCTACACACTCCCGACTGAACCGAGAGGCAGCCAGTTTCCTGTTGTTAACACCGACCCCATCAGGTGAGAGATTTTTTTTTTTTTTTACGCTATACCCAGGCCACGCCATGCAAACAAGAGTATTTAAAAAGCAATTAGAGGGCACAGAAATCTTGCCTAGTAACACAAGCTTTCTTCTTTTCTTTTTTTCCTGGAGTCTTTCCCCCAGTTTTCAACTGCAGGACACATGGGCGTAACAGATTAGTCTGGAGCAATTTCCTGGTGTTTTAGAGAGAAACCATCGTGAAGGAATCCTGCTTACATGTGATATGTTACGAATGTAAATCCAGTTTATAATCCCGTCTAAGCAAACCATTCAGTCGTCTGCAAATGAATTCATAAACCTTTAAATGCTTTTCTGCAGATTCACATTAAAAGGTAATTTGGGTGACCGTGAGTTTTTTTTTTTGTTTTTTTTTTAAGTGTTGCCACAGTCTTTTTCTTTTTTTTTTTTTTTTTTTTCCTAACTTGAATTAATAGAGTTATAATTCAAACCGTCACATTCTAACCTGGCTGTATGTTCAGATTAGTCTGTTCGGAGGCTGGTTGTGTTAGAATGTATTAATAATTGATAAATAATAACTATGAATAGCTGACTGCATCTCATGAGAACTTATGAAATTAAATACTGAACAGCTTTTCACCTCCATCTAGTTTTTGATTCTGTCAAGCATGTTTTGAGAAATCCTTCAATCTCCCGTGGCAACCATTCAGCTGAGCAAAACGCCTTAATGGGAGCTGCGGTTTCTAAGCTTCCCACAACTCTCCCACTCAGCTCCTTTAGACTAGCCAGCAGCAATTAGCAAACACCTTGTAAACTGTACATCTGCTGAGCTCATTGTGGGAGCCACTCCTCTGTGAAACTAGTAGAAACATTAAAGGGTTAAGAGAGGAGCCATGTTGTGATGTCTTCCTGGAGGCGGAGCTTCGGAAAGAACAGGAGTTTCTTAAAGAGTCAGAGGCTCAAATTCAAAGCGTTAAATTACAATGTAAAATGTATTTTAAGTTATATTTGATACATATATAGCATTTTATTTTTGTAACAACTAAAGTGAACACAGTGCCCTTTTATAGCACAATCCTGGAAACACATAATACTGCACCTTTGAGTCTAGAGGGCCACAAAACCCTTCTGGCGGCCTGGATTTGGCCCGTGCGCCTTGTGTGTGACACACGCCCTGCGGCAGATGGGACATGTGTCAAACTCGTGTTTTTCTCTGTCCAGCTTGTTGAAGCCACGTGAATGACTGAATTTAAAGAGTGTTTGCAAACAAAAGTTACATTTTTGCGCCGTACACCTGGAAGTTAAAAGGCTTATAAGGCGTGGAGTATTTATTGCAGCTCCAGTGCGTATGCAGGTTTTATTACTTTTCAGCTTCTATTGGGAGCAGGGATTTTTTTTTTTGCTGGCTGTGCAGCAGATGAGCAACACACTTCAGCAGACTGGGCTAGCCTAATAAAACCTGAATGTCAGAGTTCAACCAAAACATCACTAACCAGGGTTGAAAACTGTGCAAATGTTTTCATTTGCACAGCAAAGACGGTTAAAACACGGCTGACTGGTGTGTTTTTTTTTTTTTTTTTTTTTTAAGTTTTTCCTTAGCTTAAAACCTTGGAAATTTGATTTTATTTCTTTTTTTTCTGACAGCTTATTAGAGATAATCACTGTGCTATTTTCTTCTTTAATATGGACACAGAGGATACTTTTAGGTCAGGGGTGTCCAAACTTTCTGTCTCTTAGAGCAAAATTGTCAAGTCAAAAGGATTGAAGAGCAAACATTACAAAAAAAAAAAATATATATATATATATATCTACCCAGGGGTCGTAAATGGCCCCTGGGCCACACTTTGGACACCACTGGTTTAGGTCATACCCAAACATTGTAGTTAATGTTTGGAATCAGGGTAAAATGAGGAGTTAAAAAGGTGAAACTAACCTTTATTCTTTCAATATTTTTGACAACAACGGAGCTCCACAAGGCACAAGAAATACAAGAGGCCAAGCTCTCCCTATCAGAATATGTAAGTAGTCAGAGAGCAGCAGCCCTTCCTCTGCTCCTTGCCCAACTCTGCTATTCATCATCAGGTGGAGAGACTGTTTACTGCCGGGGTCAAGGTCCCAGTCGCATGTTTACGGTCTCTCTCAGAAGAGCCATTGTTGTTAAAACGCAACTGCAAGCATGCAGCGGCCTCACTGAAGATCATATCTCGCAGGGCCCCTGCACCCCAGGGGCCAAACGAAGCCCAATTCTGCCAGATTCTCGACTTCCAGCCACAAACGGACATTTAAAACCCATTTAGGGTTTCGGGATAAAGCTCACTTCGCGTTTGGTTATCCGTCTCCTGTGGCTGTTTTCCCTCGTCGACTTATTTACTCTCCGTTATTTATGTAAATGTTGCTTTATTTGTTCCTGAATCGGCCCTGAGACATGTTGAATTAAACATAGCGTTTGTTTCCGTTGCAGATCTTTTGCAAATCAACAACCGGTGAGCTGGGAGCAGGAGCTCTGGCTTTCATTTTCCCCCCCCTCCATCTTCAAAGTGGGAGTTTTTTTTTTTTTTTTTTTTTTACAAAGGCACAGACCTTTTTGGCGTTGAACGTTTTCCATCTTTCTAGATCTCAAGATCTCCGCCCATCTGCTTGTTTAACTCCCCTGTGAGGTGTTGAGGAAAAGGCTTTTCACCACAGGGCCTTTCTTCTTTCTCCTCCACTCCTGTCCTCTCTCCAGCGGTCCAACAACACGTCGCTCCCCGAGCGGGAGCCACACGGTCCATGGGGCCGGAGCATCCTGTGTGGTTAGGGCCACAGTGGCATCTGTCATCTGTGGAGCACTAAGAGCGAGAAGCAGATCCAGGCCGTCTCCTTCGTGCTGGGCAGATTTATGCCGTCTGAAGTCAAAGACGTTCACACAACTTCAAAAGCAGCTGAGGAGGGCCGGGACATTCTGTTAAAAGGTTTATTTTACATGAACAGTGGTATAGCAATGCATCCTGCTCACAGCTCCCACCTCTCACACCAGCCCTGCCCTGCAACTCAGCTCCTTCAGACTAGCCAGCAGCAATTAGCAAACACCTGGTGGAACTGTACATCTCCTGAGCTCAATGTAGGAGCTACTTCTCAGTGAAACGCTAGTAGAAACGTTGTTAAAGGGTTAATAGAGGAGCCATGTTGTGATGACTTCCTGAAGGCGGAGTTTCACAAAGAGCAGGAGTTTTTTAAAGAGACAGAGGCCCAAATTCAAGGAGTTCATACATATAGAAGTCAAATTTCTTTGAACTTATCTGATGTATTTAGCAATTTTTATAACAACTGAAGGTAACATAGTTAATTGAGTGGGCTACAAAATGACACCACGTGCTTGGAAAACACAGTACTGCTCCTTTAACATGTCAGTTTCTGGTTAACAAGGCAAGGCAACTTTATTTATATAGCACCTTTCAGCCAAAGACAATTCGAAGTGCTTGTACAAGAAAATTAAAAACAACATATGACAGGAAGGTAGCAAAAAAAAAAATAAAAAATCAAGCAGATTAAATGTAGTGAACGATTAGAATTAAAGAAAAATTTAAGAATAGGCAACTTCAAATAGGAAGGTTTTTAACCTTGTTTTAAATAAGCTCAAGGTTGGGACAGTCTTACAATGAGTAGGAAGCTTATTCCAGAGCGCTGGAGCACAAAAACTAAAAGCTGCTTTTCCATGTTTAGTTCTGACTCTCGGAATAGTTAGTAGGTTTAATACTGATGATCTTAAAGGTCTGAGTGGTATATAGGGTTGAAGAAGATGTAGTCTGGGTTTTTATTATGAAGTGCTTTATAAACCATTAAGGAGATTTTAAATTCTATTCTTTGAGCAACAGGCAGCCTGTGCAGGGATCTTAGAACTGGACTGATGTGCTGAACTCTTTTTGTTTTAGTCAGGACTCTTGCAGCGGCATTCTGGAGAAGCTGGAGCTGTCTTATCGCTTTTTTTGATAATCCAGTAAAAATGGCGTTGCAGTAGTCGAGTCTACTACAAACAAAGGCATGAACTAATTTTCCAGAATCTTGTGAGGACATGAGTCGTCTAATTTTAGCAATATTTTTTAGGTGGTAGTGTGATGTTTTTGTGATAGTTTTGATGTGGTTATTAAAGTTCAGATCAGGATCCATGATCACCCCCAGATCCTTGGCGTTGTCGGAGCATCGTAATCCTACGGACTGAAGGTGGGTGATTCATTTTAATCTGTGCTCTTTTGGTCCAAACACTAATATTTCAGTTTTGTTTTTATTTAGTTGGAGAAACTTTTGGCACATCCAGACATTAATCTGCTCAATACATTTAGTGAGTGTTTGAACCTGACTGTAATCACCTGGTGACAGGCTAATGTACAACTGTGTGTCATCGGCATAGTTGTGGTATTCTATCTTATTATTTTTCATAATTTGAATCAATGGAAGCATATAGATATTGTAAAGAAGTGGCCCCAGGATGGAACCTTGGGGAACTCCATAGGTAATTTCATTAAGCTTGGATTTAAAGTTGCCTATGGACACACAAAAGGTTCTGTCTGACAAATAGGATTTAAGCCAGCTACGTACTATACCAGAAATGCCAACCCAGTTTTCTAATCAGGACAATAAACTATCATGATCAACTGTATCAAATGCAGCAGTCAGATCAAGTAAAACTAATATTGACATTTTATTAAGGTCAGTGTTTAGACGTGTTTAGAGCAGTTTCAGTACTGTGACGTTGACGGACATCAAAGCGGTTGTTCAGGGCTAGAAAGCCTTTTACCTGTAGAAAAACATTTTTTTCTAATATTTTAGCCAAAAAAGGTCAATTTGATATTGGTCGATAATTGCTTAGAATTGATGAGTCTAGATTGTGCCTTTTGCGAAGTGGTTTAACTACCGCAGTCTTTAAAGCCTGAGGGAAGACTCCTGAGGAGTGTGACTTATTATTTGTAGAAGAACAAAAACATCTGAAGCCTTTAAGAATAAACTCGTAGGTACAATGTCAAGGGAACAGGTGGATGATTTCATATGATGTAAGGTGTAACTCAGATCTTTTTGAGTGACCAGGTCAAAGTGGGTCATTATAGGTAAGTTCTGATTATGGGAAGACATAGTTACTTGTTTCCTGACAACAGACACCGAGGAGTTTACCGTCTCCCTTATTTTTACCAGTTTATTTATGAATAAGGTGGCAAATTTGTCACAGGCCTCAGAGGAGAAAAATTCACGGTTAACAGAAGAAGGTGGATTTGTCCATCTGTCAACAACAGAGAACAAAGCACGAGAGTTGTTGACAGAGGTAGAAATTACATGTGGAAAAAAACCTCTCTCTTGCACTTCTCAGTTCAGAATTAAAGACTTTGAGTTTATCTTTGTAGATATCTAAATGGGTTAGTTTGTAGTTTAGCTTTACGCCACCGACGTTCTGCTTTCCCGCACTCTTTTTTTGTCCCTTTTCTAACCGACTCAAAACTTCTCCAAGGTGATTTACTTTTGAGATTACTTTTGGAGTAACAGGAGCAATGGTGTCAATAACCTTTTCAATTTAAAAAAATAAAATTGTCTATTAGATCACTCAGAGAAGCACAGGAGTGTATAGCAGTTGAAGGAAAAGCCTGAATAAATTGATCAACGGTAGTTTCTGTAATGCATCTTTTTGAAATTACTTGTGTATAGTTGTGTTTTTGAGCAGGGAGAAAACTGTCCCATAAAATACAAAAGGGATCTGACAATGCTACATCAAGCACTACAATTTTGGATATAACGAGTCCTTTAGAAATAAACAGATCCAAAGTGTGTCCGTGACTATGTGTGGGTTCCAAGACATGTTGGATCAGTCTGTAATTATTCAAGATCTGACATAACTCTTTACTGCCTCGATCCAATGGATTGTCGATATGAAAATTAAAATCACCAACAATAAGAACAAAATCAAAATAGGGACAATAGTTCAGTGAAATCATCGAAGAAGCTTGCGCAGTATTTCGGAGGTCTGTATATATTCAGCAGCAAGAAACTAGAGGATGAGTTTAGTTGCAGGGCAACACGTTCAAAAGATAAAAAGTTTACGTAGGATATCTGCTTACAGTCAAGGGCAGAATTAAACAAGACTGCAGCTCCGCCTCCTCTTTTGTCAGTTCTGGCTTAGAAAGCTGAAATTTGGAGGACATGATTCAATAAGAATAGATGAGCTGTTATTTTGATTCAGCCAAGTTTCGGTGAGGAACAAAAAAATCAAGATGATGGTCAATAATAAAGTCTTGAATTAAGAATGATTTTCCTGCCAAAGATCTGATGTTCAATAAGGCCAATTTTAATATGCAGCATGAAGCTTTCAGATTTTTAGTATCCTGCTACCCTTGTTGTTGAGATTAACTCCATCTCTCGTAAAGAGGTACCCACGATCCCAGAATAAGTTAAAATTATCAATAAAAGCAATATCCTGAGTTTTGCATGCAAATTGCAGGTATGTAGGCTGAGGATTCTGCTAAAACGCCCAGAGCCAGTGGGAATGGGCCCAGAAATAAAAACAGTTCGATCGCAAGTCTTTAGAAAACTTAAAAGATTCCAGAAATCGTCTTTAGTTTTTTCTGATTGTTGAATGTTAACAGCCAAATTACAAAGCGTGAATTGGGTAAATTTGATGTCTTCCTTAAAACCGGATTAGGTTATATCCTACAAACTGTATCGTTCTGTGAAGGAGCTTTGGACGGCTACTGGTAGCGACATGCTGTTTGACTTCAACATAATGACATCAGAATATCATACTAAGTCGACCGGATTTTTTTAAATGGGCATTTTTCTTTTTCTTTTTTACCCAAATGAAAGAGACTGTCAGTAGCTACGAAGTAGATCTCTGCGTGAGTACCTGATACTCACTCCAGCTCTGCTTTATTGATTTGTGACGAAGGGGAAAGCTAGCAGTGAGTGTGGGCATGATGGCACTGGGCTGGTTTATGAGGCAGCCCAGGACAGACTGACTTAATTTACACCAGAAGTGGAACCTGAGAGCCCTCCGGTCTGACAGGAAGCACTGGCTTAGCTCCTGTCCCATTTGGATGACAGGAGGCCTGGCCTGACCCAGTCAGGACTGGCTTTGATGGGCCGGCCGCAGCTCCGCAGATCTGGACTCTCGGTTGGGTGTGCGAAGAAAAAAAAAAAAATATATATATTCAGGCAGTTTCTAAATTTGGTAGGAGAAATGTGCTTGGTGTAATTATTTCTCTTGAGTTGAAAAGTGATCTGAGGAAATATCAGATTTCTTAAAAAAAGCTCAAAGTTAATATGCTACAGGAAGACTTTGAAGACTTGTGTGTTTGTTAGGAACATAAGCTTCCAGCAGAATTACAGTCGAGCTTTTAATAAATCCAGTGTTCAGTGACATTATGACAACAAAGATTTAGATTTCTATCTTTATTTCAAACAAATACCTGCACACATACATACATTTAAACACGTACACACAAAAAATCGAGACTTTGCAAAATAAGAGTCTGTAATTTTAGCTGTCGTACTTGTCCGAAAAGGAGTGATCTTTTTGCTTTTTCTATATTTCCTTCATCTTTCGTATAATTATTCAGAAATATTTTCTTGTACCTTTTATTGACTATTTATACTTGTTCATCGCTTCATCTTTTGAACATACAGTTGGAGCAGAAGTATATGTGACCAGCAGGTGGGAAACGGGGGATCTTTTTCTTTTTAAACAAGATGCACCAGAACACAGACTAAATGATACAATATTTTATTTAACCATCCCACCACATATACATACACTGTTGCCATGGTCATTAGATCAGAAGAAACCCTTCATACCAAAATAAGTTCTACTTGCTAAATGAAAATAAAAAAAAGCAAGATCATTTTTGAAATGACGAAAATACATTTACTTAGTGGGAACATGGCTTTACTGAAAAAAACCCCACATTTTTGCTAGAAAGTTTTTGCGCAAGGATGAGGTGGTTTAGCAGTCGCCTTGAAATAGATGTATTTTGCAAAACTGCAACGGAAACACTTTTTTTTTCCACATCAAACGAGTCACGTGATCAACAGCCGGATGTTACTACTGGCAGAAATGACAAAGACAACAGGAAGTGGCAGCAGGATGATGGTTTTTTCAGACGTTGAGCAGCTGGCTCCTCCAGAGCTCACAGCTTCACACAGTCGATAAAAAGTTGTGTGTTATTTGAATGTGTTGAATCCATAGCTCTTCTGTAAAACTGCTGACCACAATTTCTCCAAAAAGCTCCATAGTTAGCCGCTCCCAAGTAGGTGGGGCTTGTTGCTCCAACAAGTGCTAGGCTAGCCCTTGGCTAGATATATTCATGAGCTAGCCTAGCGCATGACTATATCTAAGTCGTATCTGTTTATGTCCGTCACATGATTTTTTATGAGTTATCACGTAAACAGGCTCATTCGCATGTAAATTTCATTTAATTTCTTATTTGACAGAAACACCGCAGTTGCAAAATTGTTTTTTTATTTTTATTTTTTTTCAGCATTAGTAGGAAATAGACAAAGATTTAGGCACATCAGCACTGGAAACACAGCTAACGAAAGCCGTTCATTCCCGGGACGTGAAACTTGTCCCCTTCCCTCGTTGTAATCCCAACTCGGTTATTGAGAACGAAGCCAGGTCGATCTGTCCAATGGCAGCGTGTGGAGAAGCAGCCGCTGCTCTTGAGCGACTGTCACCATCACGCTCTGTTAACAAGTCCATAAACACTGAGAGCTGGCTCACTAATAAGATGGGAGCCGTGTTGGAGCCTGAACGACATCTGGTATATTGGGTACAGCAAAACAAAACACGAGATCTTATTAACTGCCTCTGCTTTAAAACGGCATCAGAAGGAGAATCCGCTCCCTTCTAGAGAAGAAAAGTCGAGTTCAAAAGCCTTTAAAGCCCAAGCTGTGTCGAGTTAAGAGGTGACAGAGTTAGTCGGAGAGCCTCTGAGACAAAGTTTTCTCTTTTAAATGCCGTTTTTTTGTTTTGTTTTTTTTTTATTTCCTTTTTAAGTCGGTTGGAGGTTTGTGAATGTTTAATAACCACGTTCGTAAATGAATTAAAAACCTCCCTGTCAGCTGTGGCCTGCAGTCGTCAAGCCAGTTCATCTGAAAACATTCAGAGTCTGGCTGTGTTGCCCCTGCCCAGCCAGTGGAGATGTTTTCACTGTTGGCAGGAGCTTCATGTTCTCACAGCAGAGTCCAGGAATTTTTCTCCATCCATTTTTCTGTTTTCACGACCAAGGGTGTCGGTGATGTCATCTCTGTGAATTCTGAACACGGCGACTGTTCTTCCTCTGAGGTATTCCCTCTCGCCGGACCCGGCCGCTACGCCTAAAATGTTCAAAGGTTCCAGTCAAATTGTAAGCTGTAAATGATAATTTTTTTTTATTCTATTTTTCTATACACAGTCCCTTAAAGAATCCATACCTCTTGAGCGTTTTCATATCGTGTTATAGTCATACCTGTCAAGGAAACGTCGCCGTCCGGTGCTGCTGTGAGAGCGGGGGGGTTGGGGGTCAGCCATAATATGGGATATTTATGGGAAAATATTAATACTAGATTCAAGAATCGTGTCGAAAAGAAGTTTGAGGTACTTTGTAAGGATGATGAAAACTGCTTCAGTCTCTAGAAGCTCCTCCAAACACCTTCAGCTGTAATTTCCATTAAGAGGTGATTCTGCAAAGTATTGATCTAAATCAATATAAACCCACACCCCACTTTTCTCTCTCTCTTTTTTTTTCAATCGACGAAAACAGTTGAAAACCATGCATGTCTCCTTCTCTCAATTATGCTCAACTTTATGATAAAATCCAGCGCTGCACAGGTCTGATCTGTGGTCATAATGTAGCAAAGTGTGAAAAAGTTCACTCCGTCAGAGAACTGTAACGTCGCCTAAAAAGCCGCTTCGTCCTCGCCTTGTCGAATTAGACTGAGCAGCATAAAAACCGAGTTAACCACGAGGTTCATTTAAGGTTTCTTTTTTGTTCTTTTTTTCTCCATTTTAATCTCAACCCAATAAAGAGAAGCAATAATGCATAGAGTGAAGAGCTGATCAAGCTTACAGCAGCAGCCGTAAAAGTGCAAAGGGGAACCAGACGAGGTGCTAGTACCCCCAGAGGAATCATCCAGGAGGTGAGCTCTGCGTTCAGCTGGAGCAGCTGTGGCGTTTATAGCCCAAAAGTTTTACACCGAATAAGAACATCAGCCTGAAACACTGTAAAAACTAACCCGACCACACTGCGCATTAATGTTCTTGATGTGGTGAGCTCTCTGAAAACAGCGCAGTGGATTATTTACTGTTGGAGGGTTGGAGTGTGGTCCTACGTGGACAATAAGAGCTTCCTCCCAGCTATTACTATTATTATTTTTTTCTTTTATTTTATAATTCAGATTGCGACTCAGACGCAGACAGAGAATGTAAATCGGGTTTGTGATGGGCTGAAGTGAATTCTTCAGATTAAAACTAAGTTTTAACATTGCGCGTTGGATATTAAGATCCATCCTCGTTCTTTATTTGTCCACTTGAGCTTTCAGAAAGGCTTCAGGCTAAGCTGGACTGAGTCACATTAGATGAAATGACAGTTTGGTATAGTTCTTTTATTTAAGGCTTTGTTGCTCAATTCTGTTAACACTAAGGACAATAACAACCAGATTATTTTGTGAAATATCATTATGATTACAATATAAAAGAGAGAAGGTGAACAACTTGATCGTAACCATCATTTTCCTTCTAATCGTTTAAAACAGTGACATAGTGTTCCCATTTCCCAGTAGCAGAATATGATTTTGGTAGAATACTTATTTCTATGTGAAACGTTCAGCGCTACGTGTGTTCCAGGCACAAAGTGCCATCTTTATAGCACAATCGAGTATCTGTGTTAACTTCAGTTGTTATAAGAGTGCTGGACGTGACTTAAAAGAAATTCTACTTTGTAATTTAACGCCTTGAAATTGGGCCTCTGTCTCTTTAAGAAACTCCTGCTCTTTCTGAAACTCCGCCTTCAGGAAGTCATCATAACACGGCTCCTCTATTAACCCTTTAACAACGTTTTTACCAGCGTTGCACTGAGAAGTAGCTTGTATAATAATCTCCACAGATCCAATAGGTATTTACTAATTGCTGCTGGCTAGTCTGAATGAACCTATTGGAGGAGGCCTGCTCTGTGAAGCAGAAGCTCAGAAGCTTGGAACCTTCAGCTGCGAGGCGGAGCTGCGCCTCGAAGGCGGAGTTTGGTCCACCCAGGCATTTTGAATGGTTGCCATGGGAGATTCAAGGATTTCTCAAACATGCATGAAAGAAGCAACACTCCAGGTTGGTTTGTAATGAGGGGAATGACGTAAAGCTCAGCAAAGTAAATTTTAAATAATATTGCCCCTTTCAAAGAGATTAATTGACGAACAACTAAGTGAATGAATAAGAAATCACAATAAATCTTTTGGTTGTTTTTGGCTACCAGAGCATTCATTCTATGAATATTAAGGAGTCTTATATTAACTTAAAATAGAAATACAGTTTTTGCTTAAAGCTGCCTGTGGAACAACCATTCAGTAGGAAAGCTAATAGGTTTCTTCTAACAACAGATCACTGCTGAAAAAACCAGTGAAACACATCGATTACAAGACATAGATCTGATGCTAACTTCAGCTTAGAACTACAACAGAACCTACCTGTTATTTTATTTATGTTATTGGGGGTACTTTTGTTCATACTTTCATAATTAGTATATGGCCTCTCTTGCTAATTCATTATTAAGCCAAATTGTGAGTTACAAATCAGGGCCGAGAGAACGCCAGATGTCTTCCCATACCAAGCAGACAGCGCCATGTAAATAACTCGGCTAATTACAGGACTGCCTGCTGTAAACGTCTCATTGTATTCTGTGCTCCACTAATTATTTGTCCTCATGTCTGCGTATTGACATGCTTCCAATGTGTGATTTAGCTCCTCTTTTACTGGCTTGTTTTTCCATCGCTGCGTGTTGCACTTTGATGCTTTGTGTTGCTGCCCTCCGTGCCGTTTAGCAGCTCCGCGCAGTTCTGCTCCAGTAGCACGGTGACTGACGGGAGCCCGCTAAGTGCTCTGCTAATGAAAGTCGTTCGCCTGCATGTCTGTCTCCATGGAACCCCCACCCACCTCACCCTACCCCACCCCACGCCACGCCACGCCACGCCAGCTACAACACGCGGTTACTGTTTCCAAGAGGTTGAGTTAACTTGCTCTCATTTTGTCGATATCTCTTAGAACTAAGAGGAAGAGGAATTTCAGTAGAAACACCTCTTCCTGGGTTAGCTAACCCCATGTTTTCCAATCTATATCCACAGCAGGGTAATTAACAGGCTGTCCCTGTTTATTATTTTTTTTTATTATCAGTTCAACAAAATATAGTGCCGGAGAATTTTGTGGGGACCGTCGTTAAAGGTCGTCGTGAAATCAAAGGCGTGTTCTGACGGCACGTCAGAAGGTCACAAGCTGAAAACCAAAGAGGTCGAGCGGTTTACCCCAGGTAGACGGTCTGAGGCAGAGAGCAGACAGGAAGAAGTGCCCAGCAGGAGGGCCGGCTCGTTATGGTATCGTGTTACAGCCTACCAGCCACGGCACACATTACAGACTCGCACTCTTTCTATGTGTTAGGTGTATTTTTTTTTCTTTTTTTTTAAGCGCTCTAACACTCACATAAAAATAAAATGAATGATGAAATAATATCCTCTCAGATTCAGATATTCACTGTTTTTTTTATGCTTTAACCATTTTAAGCTCTGGCCATTGTACCAACCCCCCCTACCCCACCCTCCCACTGACTTGCTCTGTTTTTATAACGTGCAATGATTATACATGATGAAGCAGCGCTACCTTTTCATTTCCATGGAACCAGCTCTCAATTACGCTCATCAAAGCTGGGGGTTGGGGGGGGGGGGGGGGGGCCAGGGGGGGGGGGGAAAAAGGTTGTGGTTGGCCTTTCAAACCCCAACAGAACTCCTGGTGGTGAGGAGGGGAAACCTGAGGAAC
>CAEGAE010040244.1:0-19611 GCA_903067095.1 Girardinus metallicus
CCAAATACTTATTTTCCACCCTTATTTGCAAATAAATTCTTTAAAAATCAGACAATGTGATTTTCTGAATTTTTTTTTCTCATTTTGTCTTTCATAGTTGAGGTCTACCTATGATGTCAATTACAGGCCTCTCATCTTTTTAAGAGGGAGAACTTGAACAATTGGTGACTGACTAAATACTGTTTTCCTCCACTGTATGCTGATGAAACTGTGCTGTATTTACTTATAAAGTCTGCTTTGTATGCCACTCACTCTTGATAGCATTCATGTTTCCTCCCATATTAATGTAAAGAACCCCTTTGTTGAGAAACTTCATCAGGAGAGGCAAAAAGAATGATTGTCAATTTTATCTAATGCAGCAAAAAACATACAAATCTGGCTTTTCCTGACTCATGACACATTATACAGTAATTAACTTTCTGACTTTACACACACCAGATTTTTATCTTTCTCAATGTGCCCTCATTTTTTTCCCAGAGTCCTGCACCAGCCAAATGTCCCCCAGTACTGTGCAGAGCAAAACAGAACAGGGATCGTCTTACCTTTTCAGGAAGACAGAGAAAAACAGACAGAACCTAAAACTCCTGAAAAACACAGGGGAGAATAAGAGGAAGTGGAGATGAGTAGGTACGATCAAATATACAGACCAGAGCCAACAACAAATCTTTAAACATCTTTTTTCTTTTCTCCAAATATGGAAGAATAATGGGCTGCAGCGCACACACACAAACACACACCAGATTTATAGACACAAAACCGTTGGCTACTTTAATTTCTCAAAAATTTCATAAATAGCTTTTTAGTATCTTTTTCTTGCGATATCTGTATCGTCCATTTAGCCTTGGTTTCATCTCACCTCCATCTTGTTCTGTTCCGGCTGAGTTGCATTATTCAGACAAAACGTCCTCAGATCACATCCAATCCCTGTCATCATGTGTTAAAAGTCACCCACCCACAATTTTGCTGATTAAATTCAAGATACCAAGTAAAAACTCACCTTTTGTGCTGAGTTTACGTACAATAACATCTTTGTCTAAATGGTCCCTTTTTATGCTGCAATAGCAGGGTTTTTAGCTGCATTTAAAAACTGCTATTTAGTACTTTTGTGAAATTCAAAATTCATCTGACCACCCCAGCATTTATCCACTGATTCAATTCAATTCAGTTCAATTATATATAGCGCCAATTTACAACAATGTTGTTCTAAAGCACTATACAAATAAAAAATAAAAGATTAGTTCGATCCGACATGCATTCCAACTGATTGTAGTTATCAAACAGTACCTCTTCCTCCCTAAAATACATAATTTATTTGTTTGCAACGTTGCAAATCATAGCAGCAACAGAAGGCAACATTTTACTATCATCATTCAATCCTAGAAGAAACCGATAGCTCTACAACAGATAAACGTATTTTGCAGCCAACCTTAACACCTGATTTATTTTTCAAATAATGAAATCACTCTCCAGCAAACTGACAGCATTCTATTAAAGTGAACATTTCGTATTTCATACAATTTTCCCAATCAAAAGAGCTCAAATAAAACTTCAAATCCTTCACGAGGCCTGCCTATGTTCCAAAAGTTATATCAGGGGGGAATTTACAGAAATCTGAGACTCCTTCGTCACACACACACACGCACGCACGCCTACACGCACACACACAAGGTGAATGTTATCATCAGGATCAGGGATGAATGAGGAAAAAAAAAAAAACAGCACACCCAGACTCACTTGCCCTCTAGATAAGGAGGTACAAGTTTCCAGCGTTCTGCTGCAGCCATATCATGTTACTAATACTCCTGCCCTGGGCATCCACACCTACAAACACACATGCATAGACACCCCCTCACACTCACGCAAACACGCCGCCCCGGGGCACAGGAACACCGGCTTCCACCGAGGGGTTCGCTTTCTCACCCTTTTGCAGTGTTTTGCCTCTCTGTCACCTCTTAGCTCACCTTTTCACACCAGCACTCAGAAAACTGAGAGGGAAGAGGCACAGATGGTGCTGGAAGCGATCGCACGTGTACCTACACCATATCCGTTTATGTCGCGCATTTTCGAAAAACGTGTTTACTGAACACGAGTGATAAAATTTAGCACATAAAAAGCTACAATGTTGATAAAGAGTAAAGTATGCGTCAGCTAGTATGTTGACCGAGAAGAGAGGCATGGAGCGCATTCACACTATTAACTGCGAGCAAAGCCAGGGCCGGGTAGTTTTTCACACAAGGCAAAGCCAATCCCCGAAGGGAATGCTCTGTCTTGGGACTCTAATTAAATTTTTGTTCCTGATAGCTTTTGGTACACCCAACTTTAATTGCATGTAAATACATACAGATTATTTTCATATCGTAGTAATTCAAAATTATAGTCATCCTGGAGAGTTTTAGATCTATATTTAAGTCTATGTCTAAAAGACTAAAAGACTTAAGTCGGTTAGAATCTTCAATTCTAGCTTAACCCAAATATCATCCAGTTCTCTACCATCTCATTAGTCGTGAAAGTTAAAATGACAAACATTTTCCAGTTAAGGAAGCTTGTGAAATTCCACCGCTTCTTCATCGTAATTCAGACCCAGGTATTGAAAGACAGTGTTCAATTTTTGAGACCCAGGTGATTATGCACACAAGAGGTGAGAGACAACGTGAAGACAGAGGCAAAATATTAGCGTACAAAAGGAAACAGAAAAGGTTGAAGGAAGAGCAGCTGCTCAGTGGACAGGCTCCCCTGTCAGTCTAAAGTTATGGCAGTATTACTTTCAGGATAATTTACTTATGGGAATCCTTGGTGCTCACACTGTACAGTTTTAACAGCTTCAGCTCTTCCAAGAAGGCTTTGCACAAGGTTCAGGAAGGTGATTATGGGGATATTTGACCATTCTTCCAGATGAAGCACACTTTTTGAGCTCACACTCCAACATCTGCCAAGAATGCCTGGTTTGGAGTTTCTGCTCTGATTCATCCCAAAGATGTTCTGTCAGGTCGAGGCTCTGTGCAGAACAGTTCTGCCACACCAAACGGACTCATCCATGTATTTGTGACCGTTGCTTCGTTCGCTGGTACAGTTACTTTAGAACAGGAAGGGACCATTCCTCAACTTTTTCCAAAGACTTGGGAACAGAAGATTGTCTGAAATGTTTGTGTCTCGATAACATGAGTTCCTTTCATTGCAATCAAGGCACTATACTCCCAAAAAACACTCCCACACCATGGTCCTCTGTGAATCAAACTTTACATTTGATAGAGTGCAGGCAGATTGTTACTGTTCTCTTGGCAACCCATGCCTATTGGATCACTGGACAGAGAAGCATAACTCTCTCTGTCCAGTGATCACGTCTCCACTGATACAGGATCTAGTGGTGGCATGCCTTACCACACTACACCCGACACTTTCCATTCCAGTTGTTGTTTAAGGCTCAGATGCCCATGGCCTATGAAACCCAATTTAATTGAGCTCTCTGTACACTATTCTAACCTGAAGACCTTATAAAGTTTGTAGGCCTGTAGATATTGATTCTGCATAAAAATGTTTGCACACCATGAGGGCAAGCATCCCTCCTGAGATGCTGTCACCCTTCCACTTCCATAATACCTTTGAAATATTCAGCTGCAGCAAGGCCCTTACCTGCTGCAACTCACCTGAACATTTGTGCCAGACAGTAAAACAGTGAATTGTCACTCGAAGCTTAAATCCAAGCTAAAATGTAACGTAAGCCTGCAGAGGAGCCTTTCTCCGGAGCACCAGGTGGGTTTGGGGTAGAGCAAGTGCACCAAATACAGATGCTACAATCCTCAACACAGCTGAGGACCCAGCATTGGGTTATTTACTGCATCTCCTCCCCTTCTCTCTCTGCCCTTCTTCCTGTCAAGCTATAAATAAATAAATGCCACTACTGCCAAACACACCCCCCATCAAAACAAAAAGAGCCTCTCTTTAGCTCACCAGGCATACAGACAAAGTGTTGTTGGTATTTTGTCTATGAAGCAGATGAACAGGAAAAGCTGAAACACCAAATGATCAAATCGTTGAAGTCTGAGAGTGACTTACAAAAGGTCAGCAAAGCTTTTGCGTCTAGAACAGTGAAGTTGTAAACCTCTTGAACGTCCCTGTTGTTGAGTCAATCTCAACAACAGGGGGATCTTAACAACTGTGGGATTACAGAAAAATATCCCTCAGCAGACAGCTCCATGAGATACGAACATGTGACACAACAAAATGAGCAGGATGCCCCTCCAATACTTCTACGCTTAGTTGTAAAAGAAAGACTGAAACTGACAATTAGAGCAGAAATTAGGTGGAACCTATATAAATCTAGTCTTTAGACGTTGGTTGATCACCAAAGAAAAATGACCAGAAGAACAAACTGAACATGGCTGCTGCTGAATACGTTGGCTTTGACCAGATCCTCGACGACAATGGTAAAATCTTTTTTCTGGACTGATGACAGATGATTGTCATTCAGAGAGTTGACATTACACATTAAAAGCTTATGATAGTCACTACTTTTGATCCTGTTGTCAAGCCAAGTCAACATAGGATTTTCTTTTCAGGAAACTCAACTTTTTTATGTGTTTGGTTTCTGCTTTATCTGTCCGTTATTGAAAGTTATGTAACCTTTTTTAATGTTTACATGTCAGGTAACTACACAGTATCTTCATTTTGTATGTGAAAAATCGGATGTATCGATCACTCTTCAGTCATGTCTGTGGTTTCATTGGTAAAATGAGGATTTTTGTCCAGGGGTAATAGTATGTTGTATTAATAATGTATGTGTTGTTTGCTGATTGTACTGAAATTAAATATAGCCTACATCATTGGGTAAAGGGAAGCTGTAATTTCCTGTAATACAAAGTTATACGGCTTTGATAGTTTTCATAATGAGCAGGTCAAGATTCTGTGGACCAGTTTTCACTCCCTTGTTTTCCTATTTGGCAAACAAGGGAGTGCCGATGTACAGCCTTGAAGAGACTAGACCTCCCTGCTTCTTCCCAGCTTGGAAACAGGTGCGGCTCACTTCCTTAAGGCCAGGTTAAAAGGTCTTGAACTGAAGCGCAGTGTCGTGGAAAATGTGAATTTGACTCTGAAACCCTATATTTCCTTACTTCTGGAACAGATATTCTGCTGTTCTGTATGCTTTTGTTTCTTACTTCCAGCTTCAAATTCCCCAGCTGCCTCTGAGTCAGTCTGCCTTCCTTAAACCAGGAAGTTCATTCATAAAACACACAGAAAAATTGTGTATCGTGTTATTTAAAAGGGATAATTTCATGCTCTTTCCTAATTAGTGGATTTAATTCAACAAAACGCAAACACAAATTTGTGTAAAAACAAAAATGCCTACTTTCCAACTCAAATATTTTAAAAAGAGACTTCTCCAATCTGGTTACACTCTACATCCAACAATGGTGATAAAAACTGAGAATTTTTTAGTTTTCAGTGTGTCTGTGTGAATTAGATATGTATACTAGAAAACATAATTACTTTAAATCCACTTTGTTACATTTGTCTCCATTAAATTTCAAACAAAAGATACAAAGGTAAACAACAGAGAGGAATAGGAAAAGCTATCTAAGACTTGTTACAATTGCTTTTGCAAGTTTATATTTCAGTCCTGCTCTAGTCTTGTTTAGGCTCATCTTTCACGTTTTGATGGAATAGGTATCAATGTTATTGCCAGCTGCTGGTGAAGCGCAAATATTACAGCATTTTTGATCATAGCCCTCAAAAATGGGATGAAAAAAAATTTCTTTTTGATGTTTTGCTTTCTTTTAAGCTTCCAAAGAACAGGTTGTACTTACTGGAAAGCATCAAAGTTACACAAAATCAGTCAGGGAAGTGTTTTTTTTTTCCTTTTTTTTTGTCACAATAGATCAATTTGTAAATGTAGAGTTGAAATATTACGAAGATGTTAATAGTTTTAAGGCATTTTGGAACTCAGATTTTACTCTTTTGTTACATTTTCAGCCAAAGACAGTAACTCAGTGTAAAACATGCTAAACGCACATGTTAACAATTTGAGTTATTTAAGATCATTTCTATTACACTGTTTAAATATTTTTTAAAACTACATGTTTCCCAATTTATCATCTGTACTTAACCTTGTCCCTCTGGATCCTGACTGATAAAGACAACATTAAGCTTAGTCAAAGCACATGAATACAACTTCAACCCGTCAATGGGATGCTACGCCTTACAACCAAGAAAGACACACATCAAGTGAGTTTGCAACATGTTCTATGAGATTGACTCACACACATTTAGCCCGCAGTGGCTAAATGGATCAGCTCTCACACAACTAAGTTGTAAACAACAGGCTTTAAGTGACAAAACTGGAATCTGGAAAATGCTCTCATAATAAGCTGTTCAACACTTCAGGGCGTTTTAGTTCCTCCGTTCAGGAGATAACTGGGAGTGCTGATCGGTCTTTTGGGGTGAGTAAACTTGTCAGAATCTTGGTTGTTTTAATTTTCGTGCGTGCGTGTGTGGGTGTGTGTGAGAGAGTGAGGATGTGTGTTGGGCACATAGGTGGATTTTTTAAGGTAAAGTGGATAAGTAAAGATTAGGCACATAGAAAAAGTTCAGAAAGCTACAAAACAGAAAAAGCGAGAAAAAGATACACAAGTCACAAATCTTAGCTTCTGTCTTATTTGTCAATAACATAGACAGTGAAAAAGAAGAAAACTGAAAGTTTCAAAGTTATTCAAAAGTAAAGGATTCTAAAAGATTAATATATGAACACAACAATGTAAGGCTGTGACAACAAACATTAATAGTAAAACACAAACATTAATAGTAAAACACAAACGAGTAATAAATATTGATTATTATTCCACAAAGCCCTCATCCGATTTGCAATCCACCCCCACAGTGCAATATGACCTCACAGCATCATAATCCGGAAGCAGATGTAGTAAATTGTGCTATAAATTACAGTACAGGAGTAGTTCAAACCAAAGGATACAGGCTTTAATTTTGACTTTAAAAGCAACCAGGAGACTTCAGAGCAAGAGGCAGCTTGTTCCCAAGACAAGAAGCAGATACATTAAAAGCGGCTTTGGGAGACTTTGAAGTAAAAATGTCCATCTGCTAAACCGAGAGGGTAAATCGGGGGATAGAAAGACTGACACTCACGGTTTGGTTTTTAGTCCATGAATATTTGCAGCAGAAACAGTTAAAAAACCTGCACAAGGTAACATTTACATCTTGTGTTTCTACATTGAAAATTAAACATGCGCTTTGGTGCATGACGTAGTAAATGCTTTAGCTGGAGGTTTATGGAGATTGTATGAAAAAAATTTATCTCATATGACTCACTAATTGAAGGATTGGTGGTTAATATGAAGAGTAACTTCGATTTTCACATTTAGTATGTTGGTATTTTTATATGAGACATTGTCATGATATTTAAATTTATAACCATCATATTTTTAAGGTCTTACATTTACGACAGTAGCAGTACAAGGGATCCAAATAAGTGTTGTCTGCATGATGCAAAAATATGACACATTTTCAAGTAAAGCAGATATTGAGCAAAAAAATCTCTCAAATTCTACAGGTTTTATAAGGAATGACATTTGCCCCAATGCCATGGTATTTTATTATAATTTTTGTCTTTACCAAATCAAATCATTTTGCACAGGACAGAGCTGTAGGTACATATAGTCATCAAATATCTGCACTGACAGAGTTTACAAGCGTGTTAGCAAACCAAATTATTTTATCGAGGTTGTCTCTCGGACGTAAAATGCATCATTTTTCGTCCAAGCTTTTTTGATGGTTTCATCCAGGAAAGTCTAAAGCACTGAGCAAGAGGTACCTTCTATGGGAAAGAAACACAAAGTTAATAGGAGCAATAGCTGTGTAAACTACTATGTCCAGCAAAGAGAAAGAGCTAAACAGACTGAGAAAGGAGCGCTCTCTATGAGAGAGAAATACAAAGAACATACAGATGCAATGGGAATAGCATTTCTATCAGTAGCTCTGTTTGTGGAAAATACACAACTAGACACATAATCACTGGGCCAGAGGTATTTGTAAAACACATATAATGACAGTTGGTGTTAGCAATACGTCTGTAAGTCAAAAATTCATATTGAAAAGGATTTTTTTCCCCCTTTTAATTAAATATGTCTACTGTCTTTAAAAGCAGACAAATCAAAGGCCTTAGCGCAAACGTGTCAGACAAAAAGTCACACGGCACGTTAGATCTGGATGAATGAACACATCTAATTTTCTCTTGTCTCTGCTTTTGACACAATGAATGCAAGAAATAAGCCGTGTACAATGGTTTAATTGGATCAAAAACTGGTACGGCTACACCTGTCAAACTCAGACAAAAGTACATCATTGTGACAGGGAACTTGTAGGGCCACATACAATGATGGTCTGTGCTAAACACACCTCCCCGCACACCGAGCTGCTGTCTCATTTCCTTACTTATGAGATTTTCTGTCATCCCAACAATCTACTTCCTGGCCTGTACCTGTTTGTTAGCCAGCTGATACTTGTGTGAGTTTGTCTGCTACCCGATCGGTGCTACACGGAGTCACACAGAGTTCATCCAGTGAGAACAGGAAGATCTGCCAGGACTGTCAAGTCTTAACAACTTTACAGGGTAGCACACACACTCATAAACACAAGGAAACAATAGCCTTTGTATTCCCTACTTCACGTTAGAAAGGGAGACATTTTCAGTCTTCAAAGAACGGAGCTGCTTGGAACAAGAAGGATAATATATTTTGACCCTTCTGAGCATTTGAGTATTTCTTGGTGCCACATCTAGCACACTTTATTCTATTCTCGCCCCCCGTGTGCCAGCAGTTCCCTCGATCTGCCAGAGAACGGGCGTAAAACGGTTGAGGCATTAATGACGGGGCGCAAGATCACGTACTTGGACAATGTATGAACCTATTTCCCGCAGGATCCCTCTGCTGGAAGTCCCCTTGTGAAAGCCGAGAATGATCGGGTCTCTTGCTTTGGTCAGGGCTTCATTCCCCTGGCCTATCCCCATCAAAGGCCTTCTGTTTAAGGGGAGAAAAAAACAGAGTCCAATTTCTGGGCCTCCCACAAACAAGCTCTATAGAGGCCCGGAGAGAAGAGCCTGGACTGGGGAGGCGCTACATGAGCGGCGGCCAAGTGAGAGAGCATGGGGAGTTGGTAGAAAGATCTGCCCGACTAATGGTTCCCTCAAGAGGGAGAAGAGGAATGTCTGGTGAGGGGGAGGAGAGAAAAAAGAAAGGCTACATCAGAGGGACATTTGAGCGTGAGTTTGTATTATTTGTTGGAAGATGCTAAGTGTGTATGTGTAGAGTTTATTTCCTCACAATGCCTCCATTAGCGGGACCCTGGAGAGAGAAGCATTCAGCACTTCATCCATTATGCTCAGTCAGCTGTCATATGTGTGCTCACATGTATGAGGAGGGACAGTGCTAAAGTTACTCATGTATAATCACAGCTATGTACATATAACAAACACACATTAAGGCAGGCGGTCCCTCACACAGAAAACCATCAAACATGTCACTGACACAGACAACCAGGATTAGAGGAGAAAAACGCAGCGTCAACTGATTTCTCCCAAGACGCAAAATATTCTCCCCTCACCCACAAGAGCACTTATATTAGAAAAGCAAAGGTTTTATTTAGGAGATCATTTGTATATTTCCTTTGCAAACACACACGAAATGTGTGAATGTGATTTTTTTTTTATTTTTATGCGCCAATATTTTGGTTTGTAGACCACGTAACACAGTGGTTCCCAAAGTCTGGGGTGCGCCCCCTAGGGGGGGCGTAGTGCCATTACAGGAGGGGTGCAGGAAGCGGTATGGATGAATGAAAAAAAAAAGGCAGTTATACAAAAGTGTTTCACTGTAGAGATGGTTTGTAGTTTGTTTTGTTGCAACTTGAATTGTGAAATAAACTTCAGTGGAGTTTGGAAACAAAATACGTGTATAGGTTTATGTATGGTTGAATGATATGTGTGCCCAGTTGATTTTTCTTTTCTATTTTGGGGGGGATTTTAATGTAATCCATTGGGGGGCCCAGAAAATCTTTGGGAACCACTGACTTAACAGCAGATTACTGCTATCCTTGACAGAATTTTTTTTTTACGTTTTTTGCTTCTGAAATGTTTCTGATCATCAAACAATGTTCAATATCAGACCAAGATAACCTTAGCAAATAGAAGCCTGGATCAGAATGTCTGGCCATTGTGCCTAAAAACCTTCCAATCCAGCTGAATTCAAGCAATTCTTCAAAGGAAAGTGGGTCAAAGTTTCTCCACAGCAAAGTAAAACTCGCATCGCCAGTCACCGTGAACACTTTTGCCAATAAGTTTGACAGATACAGTTACTGGGCTTTAGACGGAAAATGCTTTATGCTTTTTCACAAGTATTAAAGTTTTATATATGTGTTTTAGTTGAAAATATCTGTTACGGTATTTAGGTGCAGCAGAGATTGACAACAAAATGACTATCTAACAGTTCCCTCTTATTATTTCCGTACAGCCTCGTAAAAATAAAAAGACAGAATTAAAAAAAAAGTAAACGTCAAGAACAGGTGTGTTTATTTCCCTCGCTATCTCTTGCAACTCCATGGCCTTCGAGACTGACCTGGCAACCTCTTGGTGTTACTTAATGCCAAGTTGAAAAACATTTACCCTGGAGCAAGGCACCTCTAACAATGAAGCTACTCACCGGTCAGTAAAGGTAGACAGGGAAATTCATTGTGTGCACACTGTGGTAGGCAGCTGCCAGGTGTGAGTGTGTGCGTACATGGGTAGCAGACATAAAGGGAAAGCTTTGAGTGGAGAAAAGCACTGCACAGCAGCGTTTGTTTTAAAAATTCAACAGTAAAAATTTACTTTGATTGTTATTAATCTAATCTGATCATCAGCCACAGGGCTGGATAACCGTCGAGGAATAAAGACGTGAAAATGTTCCCAAGCAGAAATAAGCATGCAAAACCGACACTCGGAGTGCAGAGGTCAGGTTTTGCCGCTCTGACAATTGTTGCTATGAAACAAGGGAGGAGAAAGAAAAAAAAAAATCAAAACCTAAAAGAATCGTTTCTGAAACAGACATAAAGTGAATACACAATGCAGGTTTAGGAAAGGGAGGGAAAAAGAATATGTGGTTTTGCAAATCTACAAAGTGTGACAAGTATTTGTATTAAACAGGGTTAGCCTAATGGGCAGTAAGAGCCAAATATATACAGAGCATGAAGGAATGACATTTAAAATATAATATCCAACTAGATATAACATCCAAGCAGCAATGATGATTGGAGTTCAGTATGTTATTCAGCACTGGCAGCTAAAAACCTTCCAATCCAACTCAGTGGGCTGGATACAAAGGCGCGCCACACTTTTCAGATTGTTTCCCCCGTTAAATTTCACGTTTGTACTCTTCTATGTGTTGGTCAATCAAATAAACTCAATAAACCCCAATTAAATCTGTAGAAGTTGGGTACCAAAATGTGAAAAAAGTACACAGCGTATTAAAACTTTTGCCAGGTTCTTATTAAACAATGGATCTAAAACAAAATAACACAAATCTGATTCTTTTGTTTGGTTAATGCAGCAATAGGGCAATTTTAAAAAAAAAAAAAACATTTTGAAAATAAAAGTTTCAATTAGAAATTTTTAGTTGCATTTACTGTGCTAAAGCTATTTTTTCGTCTTATTTTCAATATATTGAAGAGAAATCTTATAATGGCCTTGAGCGTAATGCACTGACGTACGTGATATATAAAGTGTACAGTGAATCAGCGCAGAGCTGAGTAATTTGATCTAATTCGACCTTCCAGTAACCTCTCGTATAAGCTGAAATGACACCCATAACACAAATCTGGGAATTCCCTCACCGGCGACACCCACACGCACACTCCCCATAGGTACACACGTTTGCGAGAAATGTGAAAACAAAGCAAATCAAATTCCAAACCTACTATCATTTCAGAACCGAGCACCGACGCACGGAGAGACGAGTGCGAATGTGAAGTGACAAATCTAAACATGACTAAAATATCAAATATCACTACGCCATGTTTTGGTTTTTGTTTGTTTTTTGTTTGTTTAAAAAAAACAACAACATTGCACTGTTTCTTTAAACATTTCTCTTTTGCTCTCATCCTCTCGGTCTCACCTGAGCCAAAGGGCCTGGGAACAATATGCTTCCTCTCGCGGTGAGTGACAGCTCATGGCCCCGAGGCAGCCGGCTCCGCCTCCAGGTGAGGTCTGAGCGTCTCGGGTTTCGCCGCTCATTCATCACCTGCCGTCGCCTCCTCAGCCTCATTTCTCCGCAATGAGTCCCCACACACTCTGCGCGGCATGACGACGCTGCGCTGCGCGCCGACACGCTTCGGCGCACATGCAAGATTCTCCAAAGTCTAGTCAGGTTCATTTTTACAGCGCATTTCAGCAACAGCGCAGTTGAAAGTGCTTTTAAATCATAAAAGCATCATGCGGTCACCAATTATGAAACAAGCATTTTGTCAGTTGCCATCATCAGCAAATGCACATCAAATATGTTGATCAAAGGCAGCTCAAAACAGGTGGGGGTTTTAGCTTAAAGGAACTCGGGGTTTAGGCAGTTTTGCAGTTTTCTTAAAGTTTGTTCCTACGGATCCCCCTAGGGGACATGAGGATTTTTTTTTTTTCTTTTGCGTTCCCTCGCAATAAACAGATATTGCTTACTGCATTCTAGAGATGGAAGTACACATGAGAACGGCCCCTTCTGAACCCTTCAGACTACCAGCACAAAAAAGACACAATCAAAACTGTCACATATGACTTTAAAACTCTGTTATAAATAACTCAGAAATAGCCCAAACATTCTGGGTGTATTCTTTCTCGCGTTCCTTTTTACGGAAAGTTTGTTTACATTGCTTTTTGCACACAGATTTGTGGTGCATTTCTATCCTCAACAAACGGATGTAAAACTCCAGATATCTCACAAACGAGATATTAACATACACGGAAAAACCTTGTGAAAACCTTATATTGTAGCAGAAAGTACAGTGGCCACCATAAGACTTTCAGTATTAAGTTAGGCCACATGAACTGATCAGTACATTATTGCGAGAGAAAGCAAAAGTATTGCGAGGTAACACAAAAGGACATTTTTTCCCCATGTTCCCTAGGGGCCTCTGTATGCTCCAGATGAGAAGAGGATGGAAACTGAATGCTGCTTGCAAAGGTTTAACAAGAAAACCGAGTCACTGTTAGCAGAGAGGTACAGACATTTTTATACTCTAGTTAATTTATAGAAACACAATGAAGATCGGGATTACTGACGATGAAAATCTCCAATACAAACCTTTCAATTGATAAAAATTCACACACAGTCACAGAGTTGAGAAGGCCCGCCTGTGTCCGTACATGTGTGTCTGGATGTGGGTTTGTCTGTGCAGGGCCAGAGGTAACGGGGGAGAGGGACTCCTATTACAGTGAAGCTTCCTTTCCCAAGGTGAAAAAGTCACGCAAGTGCAAGGCTGTATGAAATCTCACAGCCTCGGGTGGATACAGCTCTGCCAACACCTGCTACGAAATTTACAACTATTCAAATGAGTTGGAAACCCTGCAGTTAGGGCAACTGCCACCTAGATATGTGGCATATTTAAGGTTATCATTACATGTCAAGGCAGACCTATTTGGAACTCCATCACACATCCTGCAACTGCCTGAAACTCGACTGGCAGAAATAAGTGCCAAGCCTGGCATTAATTGTCTGTTGACTGCACCGACCGGATTGTAAAACCTGTGAACTGGGGTCATGTGAGTCCAAGAAGCAGCAAGGGAAAAAAAACAAAAAAAAAAACTTCGCTGCACCTATTTTTGTGTTTTTATTTTGATAAAGACACGAACTCCCATTCTCATAATAGTTTGTGAGTTAACCACTAGAAATATTTTATTTTGATAAAAACACAAAACCCTGATGTCATAATTTTTTTTTTCTTCTCTAACTGGTGATATGACCCCAGTGAGCGTAACTGTATTCATTCAAAGCAGAGTTGGCTAACAGAACCTTTTTTTTTTTTTTTTCAACCTCTTTTAGACGTATTAATAATGCGAGTTACAGCTCAGTTAACACTTCTGGGTTTTCTTTTTTTTTCCATTTTGGTTAGATTCATGTTCACATGACAGTTCATTCTCATTCTTGCTTCATTTTGATATATGCTAGAATTATCCAGGGCGCTGTGGTTAGCACAGTTGCCTTGCAGTAGTAAGGTTTCGGGTTTAAATCCCAGCCTGGGGTCTTTCTACATGGAGTAGCATGTTCTCCCCAAACATGCAAGGATTCCCTCAGGTACTCTGGCCTCCACCCAACAATCCAAAAACATGACTGTTAAGGTCAGTGTGTAACTTTAAGTTTCCCAATTTTGTGTGAGTGGTTGAGAAGAAGAAATAATTCTAGAAATAAAAATAAAAAAAATGTAAAAAAGCACTGTAATCCGATTCTGCTTATTGTGGATTCCTAATCAAAGAGCTGCCTTATCTTGAGCATTTAGGTGAAGATAATGCATCTGTCCACCTACAAATGAATTAATGAGGGAGAAAAATAGAAGCCGGCTGTTTTTAGCACACTGGTCTACAGGTTAAGACCAGATGTTTTTGTAGGCGAGGCTGCAAATGAGCGTGTGCCACTTTGCTTAAACCAGACACTTAGTCTCTGGGTCTTTGGTAAATGCATGCAGGATGAATGATGAGAAAATGAAACAAAGGGAGACAGGGACAACGTTCTCAGCCAATTAAATGAAAGCACCGCGAAATGAGCTCTGCAAAAATGTGCAAACTGAAACGACTGACTTCAAGCCACTCATTTTTTTGCAGTGTCCAGGCAAATAATGTGAACCTCACACCGGAGTTCATCAAAACCAACCGGGGCAAAGTTTGGGAACGGCGTTACTCTGCAACCGGTAGAATCGGTTCGAGGATCGTGTTTGAACATCTAAAAATGTGTGTGGATGTGTGATCAAGCCACTGCCGGCTTCTACTTGTTGCTACAAATGCAACAACAGATCGCAGGTTTTATTTCAATAGTTTTGACATCTTGTTAAAAGATGAAGTTCCTTTTAAAGAACGAGAGGATTTAGTTTGTGAGTTAACTACTAGAAATATCTTGGTGAACAAACTAACAACACTTAAACTACCCAAGTAGGAAAAGAAGAGTTGGTCATATATTAATCATTTGTGATGCTAAAGGTGGGAAAAGGACACAGTGATTGAGTGACAGACGTGACATGAATGCTGAACAGCGACAGGGAAAACATACGCTAAAGTTTGCTATTTTAAATTTTTTTATTATTATTAAATTGCTCTAATAGACGTCTCGGACACATTTTAATGTTATTTTATTTTAACTAGATTTGTGTGAAAAACCTACCAGTTACAAATTCTTACATGGATGCAGGAATATATATATATATATATATATATGAACTCCCATTCTCATAAACCCAATATTATATTTTGGGACATCTTCTGAGCTGGATATATTCTTAAAAGTTTAACTTTCATATTTTCTCATAATTTAGATAGGAAGAAAAAGTAAAAAATGGTACAGGGACCTATTATTGATCAACAAAAATGTGCAAGTTTACAAAAGTTTTTTTTTTTCTTGTGTTGTTTAGTGAAGATTTACATTATTATAAGCTGGCAAAGGACTCAGGACCTGGTTAAAAAGCTTTATAAGTCATTTTTTTAAAGTTAGCTTTATACCCAAAACTATTTTTACTATGTTTTTGCTTTGACACAAAACCAAAGTGAAGCAGTGGAAGGGGACAAATAAAGTCCCTCCATCAATCTGATTCGTAAGACTGATTGCATGTCAGAAAGACACGTGTGTGTTAACTTTGTCTGCTTATAGTAATAAGCTTCTAATAATTAGAGAAAAAAAAACTAAACTTGAGGTTTAAGGATCACAATGCTTCCATTTTTTAAACCATTCTCCAAGAAACGGACGCAGTGAGAACCCGTGGTCAAGTCTCATGGATTAGCAGAAATCCTGAAAAAGAAATGAACTCCCATGCATCAATAAAACCAGATCAAGGTCATCAGCAGTCAGGATTTGGCTCAGGAATTCATATTGACCATTCAGCAACAGTGAATTGCAGAAGCAAAATTTTGAGTTTTCACATTAAAATGGCAAAGACACAAATGACAGTATTTGCATCCTTGCCAAAACATTTGGACAAGTCCCTCCAACAGCAAAACGCTGTGATATAATACCTTAAATCACCCTGTTGATTCATATTTATCGAACCTTTGTTTTACCAGGTGAGTTATTAAGAACAGATTCTTGTTTACGATAATGACCCAACGTCTGACCATTGCTTAAAGATGCCCTGAGATGGATCGAAGCTCCAAATGCGAGACTGTGGAGACGATTGTGAGTTTAGTCTTCCAGCAGAAAAGCACGAATGTCGGGTTAGAGAAGCAGGCAGATTGATTTTTCTCCTCTTTTCAATCCCTTTTGTGCGGCTGCCAGCTGGCCAGACAGAAGCGGAGATTTCTGGAGTAGATTTATGCTGGGTGGTGGGTCTGAAACTGGCTCCAAATCAGGATGGCCTCTCACTAAAGTTTTAATAATGATGCTGTTAGAATTTGTGTGGCGGATCCTGGCAGCTCCGGCAAGGCTGGCCTGCCGTTCTCTATTCTGTTTTCTGTCAGCGGTACACATACTCACGCAGACCTGTGAAGACCAACACGCTCGCATACATCCATGTCACGCGCACGCGCACACACACCTTCTACCTCCTTGATTTCAACTGGCTCTTGACGAAATTACAAGAACAAATATTCATGCCATCTTATTTTAGAGCACCGGTTCTGAAAGCCTTGGACTCCAATCTGGATTTAGATCAAACTGTGAGTGAATCCAGATTCAGTTCACACTTTGTTTTTATGGTGAGCTCAGCCAAAACGTAGCAGTCTGCTTCAATACCGTCATTCATTAATTCCAAGCAAAGTTGTAAGTATATGAAAGAAATCCATTCTTTTGGCAAGGTTTCACCATAAACAAATAATTGCTGAAACCTTGAAACAAATAAAGTCCCTCCATCAATCTGATTCGTAAGACTGATTGCATGTCAGAAAGACACATGTGTGTTAACTTTGTCTGCTTATAGTAATAAGCTTCTAATAATTAAAGGAAAAAAAAACTAAACTTATTTCTCTAGGACCGTCTGACTTGACATATTCAGCTTTAAAAAATCTTCTGTAAACGTTCATCTCACTTCTATTGTGGATCCCTGTACCATAGAGAAATAAGTGACGTTTTGAACATTAATCTTGATGAAATGTTAGGGAAACTGTAAGTTAAAATCTGAAGATGTTTTTGGTTTACAACTAGGAAAATTTCTTTACAAGTGAGTGCCAATTATTTTAAAATGAATCTTGAAAGATAACTAGCAGGTAGACTTTTCAAGGCTTTACAAAATCTATTAATTCACCCTTATATTTTATTGAACTTCTGAAACGGTACCGTTTAATTTAATACTATTTAGGTTCAAAAAAGTGTTTACTAGAAAAATTTTTTTTTACTGGAATCTGGAAGAAGACAGTGCCAATTTTCCTATCTGTTTATCTGTATGTTTCACCTAAGCTGTTTTGATTTCGGTGACTCGTTGCAATTTTTTATCTCTTATGGAAAGTTGCATCAAACGTGTCATTATTTACTGAATGACACTTCATGACAAAAGTCATAAACATTCATGAAGACTCCACCATGTCCATGACAGCATCATGGTTATCAAACCCCTTCAAATAAAGTGTTATCACAAAGCTTAGCTTAGCATACGCTTAATTATTGTTGAGCACAAAAAAGAAGGCGTAGGGAAATATTTCGATGAATGCTGCTCAATAAAACAATACTTTATCTGTACCAAAAAAAAAACACAATAAATGTAAACAAAACTTAAATGCACACACAAAGTGTGAACTGTGAGAGATTTTCAGAGCAAACCCTTAAAGAAAGTAAGATTAACACAGGAAAGCACAGCCACACACACACTCACACACAATCTAGTGGTTTCCAGTGGAGCAGAAATACCATTATACAGTTAACTGTACATTACAAATGGGCTGCCAACTGTCTCTGGAGTATCACATGACCACCGGCGGCTCCTGCAATTGGCTGGCTGGGTGAACGGCATAAGTATCAGGTTAGCAATTGATTGGGTGATGTGTGGTGGAACAGATGGAGCAGAGAGGAAGTGTATTCCCAGGAAACCAAACTAAGCCATTGGGTTTTTCCACAGGCAGCAGAGGTGGACACACACACACACACTAACAAGACAATTCCTAAATCTACACCTCTCCTCCTCTGGCTGGTTTTAGGCCCTTCCTGTCCCTCTTTTCAGCCCTCACAGGCTATTCAGTTCTGCATAGATCTTCATTATGTTTAATTACATTCTTAGGTTTCACTGGAATGAATCCACATGTGAGTTAGATGGAGGGCATTCTTTCTTTTTCACAAACCTCAAGCAATTTTTTATATGAGAAGTAGCCTTCGATAAATTACTAAAAAGCAAAAGAAAAAAAAAACAGACCTGACATATTTTCCATGCAAAGACGAATATTGGAGCCAAATGCCCCAGTCAGAAAAACACATGGTCTATCAGTGTGCTTTTCTTAGACATTGACTTTGTTTCTGACTGATAATTAGAAAAAGGAAACATGTGAGATATATTGATTGTTTTTTTTAAATCTAGGATTTTCTTTCTCTTTTTTTTGACTAAAAATCAATTTAAAAGGAAGAAACAACAACATCCATTTGCTACTTTGGCATTTATAAACAGAAAGTTAGAAAATAAGACCTTTGGACCTGTGTGTATTGGTAAAACCCATCTGCAATGAGGCTTTTGGAGTCATGGCTTATTCCTTTCTGAGTGGCCTTTCAGCTTATTGTGGATAATGAAACTCTTATCAGCTTTATTCAGTTTTCTTCAAAGGTCGATTTGTTTTTGTTGCTGGGTGGATATTCACATTTCCCACCAAAACATGTCAATACCTGGGACAGAGAACCTGTCTTCTTCCTGCTTGGAATAATGGCATGGCATTCCCATGGTGATTACATTTGCATACAGCTGTTTGGAAAGATGAACATAGCACCTGTGGGCGTCTGGAAATTATTCTCAAGAATGAAAAGTTTTGTCTGAGGTGACGTGTCAGTGAGGAGAAAAGAAAAAAAAGAAATGCCTATTTATGCAGCATAAACTGTTAAAAAAAAACAAGAACAAAAACAAAAAGTCTCAAATTTACAGTAAAATGTGTGCCAAAATTTTAGCATTACAATGTAAAGGTAAAATCTTTTAAGAAACAATTCCTTTCATTCCCACTAATCCAGGTGCCTCAAACTCCAGGCCTCAAGGGGCACTGTTCTCCAGTTTTTAGATGTGTTTCTACTTCTACAAACCTGACACAACCCTCCAGGACTGGAGTTTGAGAGCCTATAGCTAAAACAAAACAAAACAATGGATCAGTTTTTAAAACTTTACTTTCTAACCTAAATCTTATTTAGATGATGGTGCAGCAGTGTGCTGTAGCTGTGTGTTTCAGCTGTTATGGCAGAAATTTCATATATATATATATATATATATATATATATA
>CAEGAE010040247.1:0-39785 GCA_903067095.1 Girardinus metallicus
GATTTTTGTATAACTTTTCTTCAAGTTAACAAAGTGAGCTATTATTGTTACAGGTTAATTTTCTAAACTACAGAAAAGTGACTGTTAAAGAAGCTCAAAGGTGAAAAATTGGACTGATGTTGATATGCGATAGTAACACTGCTGTTATGTTAGATTTAACAATGTTTTATTTTTTTTTATTTGATTACCCGATTAATCGTAAGAATAATCGATAGATCACTCGATTACTAAAAACATTCGTTTACAACAGCCCTAATTGAAACCAAAGTGTATGATAATTTAGCAAAAAGCAACAAATTTTACCAAGCGATGAATCTCTAAGTGATAATTTAAAATATGTGTAATTCTTACGTTTTCAACAGGAGAGACATGCCAGATGGAAACATGCTTCTCTTCAGCTTCATTGTTTATGGACACATAGGAAGGCTGGTAAACTTTAGTCGGCTCCAAAATCAAAACCTGCAAAATAACAAAAGAAAACATATGAAAATATTAGGATTTATAATGTTATTTTATATGACGTGCTAAGAATTTTTTTTTATTAAATTACAAGAATAAAGTCAAAATAATATGAGACTAGTCATATTTTTACAACTATTCTTGAAAAATTATTACTTTATTCTCAAAATAGTATGACTTCAAACAATATAAATTTCAAGTATAAAGTGGAATGAGAATAAAGTTTAAAAATATGAGAATAAAGTCAAAATAATCAGAGAATAAAATCAATATTACAAAAAATAAACTTGTAGAAGAATAAAGTCACAATATTACGACTTTATTCACATAAAATTATGACTTTATTCTCTTATTCTAGCAATACTATGATTTCATTCTTGTAATATTAAGACTTTATTCTTGTACAAGTTTATTCTCATAACTTTATTTTTACAGTTTTTTCTCAGTATTGCCCTAATACTTCATTGTAATTTTAAACATCTATTGCTACACAGTTAGGTTGAGCAGGGATTACAATAATAATAATCAATTTTATTTATAATGGCCTTAATGTCTAAAACGTAAATATCAAAATGTGTGTATTTTCAGTTTATTTATTAGTTGTTTGTACAGGAAACCGCAGTCTCTTGGTGGTTCCCTGAGTTGCCTCCACGATGATGTCCATCCAGAAGTCGAGTCTTTCTCTCTGGGGGGAATGCTCCACCGCCTGCTTTTTAAACCTCTGGATCAGCTGCAGGTTCTGCACCACCGACCGCAAATACCTGAGAGGGAACAATTAAACAAATCAAAAATTAATGAGGCCAGTGAGCATCAGCAATCTCCTCTGAATGCATGCCATTATCCTCAAAATGTTGCTTATAGAATATCTAATGGCGAGTTACAGTAAAAGTAAAATGCAGCTTATATTGGAAATTATTTTCTTGAGTTGGACTATTCTGTTATTTATAGATAACAAGCCGATTTTATCTCAGCCTCAGGAGAAAACAAACTGATTTTGTAGTTTTGGCAAAACCAAACTACTGTTACTGCAAAAACAGCATAAATATTGTTTGTTCTTCCATTAACACAAGTGCCTTTAAGTCGTATACACTTTTATTAGTAAGTAACGTGAAAAATGCCGAATATAAAGACTTCTTAGATTAAGAATAAGGATAAAGATCTCCAAATAGGGTAGAAGCTAGAAGCTCCTTTCAGTGGAAACTCCACAGCCTATTCAATATGTTTTACAAAACAAAATAATTTGATATCTTACAACTACAACAGCGCATTAGAGCCGTTGTACACAGAAAAAAAAAAAAAAGAAAAATATCTGAGCCTGAAAAGTCAAAAATGTGATTAAAAAAAAAAGCGCTTGAAATTTTTAGAAAAATCTCAGAAATTTTCTAGAAAATATGTGAGTTTCAAAAGTTGATCATTTTTGACTTCTGGAAATTTTCTGAGTTTCAAAAGGCAAACATTTTTGAATTTCTAATTCTGAAATTTCCATATTTTTTCTTAGAGATTTCTGAGATTAATTTTAAAGTTTCTGAGTTTTTTCTCTCAAATTTTCAACCTTTGGAGATCAGAAATTTCCTTGTTTTTTCTAGAAAATTTCTGTGAATAATCTAAAAGTTTTTTTAGTTTTTTTCTAGTAAATTTTCAACTTTTGGAGCTTAGAAAATGTCCCTGTTTTTTAAGGAAAATTTCTGAGGTTAATCTTAAAATTTCCGAGTTTTTTGGCAGAAATCTTTTCCTCCTGTTTTTCTATCTACAATGGCCTTAAAACACAGTCAACACTGTTTTATTTTCTACTTTCAGAATTTATTTTGTTAATAAAGTAGCAATTGCTATTTTACTTACAAATATAGTAACTGCTATATTTGTTAGCAATATAGCTAACAAATAGCTATATTGCTAACAAATAGCTATATTGCTAAAAATATAGCTATTGTTAGCAGTTAAATAACTGTTATAGTTATCTAACTATACTACTTCTGAGTTTTTTAGTTTTTTAAAAGGCACCTTTTCTAAAGTTTGTTGAAGATCCACAAATTTTTTTTGTGGATCTTTTTTTAAGCTAACATCGTTGATGTTAGCTAAAAAAAAACTTTGATACTGTTAGCATTTCCCTAGCTATTTTCCTCCTCACCAAACTCGCGACCAGAAATGTTTGTACAGAAGGAAACTCTGAATATAGAAAATGGAAACCAGATTAACTGCTTCTACTGTAATGTGAGACTCTACCATAGCGGTGGCTTCAGTTTGAACAGCTTCTCAGCCGCTTGAGTAGCTTTGGGAATATCGCTAGCTAGCATGCTAACGGTGAAGAACTGGCCCACGTCCCAGTAGTTGTTCATTTTCTCCAGGGAACCTTTACGCCCCAGCAAGCTGTTTAACCTCACACCTAAAAACAAAAATAAACAGTTAATAAAACCACTAATCTGCTGAGAAGACGACACAACTACAACACAGCTTTGATTTAGCCCAAATTATCTCCTGCAAAATGTTTTTATGCTGACCACTTTCACCCTGACAGCTCTACTTATGAAACACAAAAAAACCAAAACACTTTTTAGGAATTTCACATTAATAAATTAAGATTGAGTTATATGTGAATCTCTAAAAGAGAAATTTGTGCTTCAACTAACTTTGGGTAACCAGTTTGTTAAAATTAATTAATTTGCCTGTAAGTGGAAATGGCAGAAGATAGATATTTTATAAATATTTCAATTATATACATTTTTTGTCTAAAACAAGTAAAAGATAAGTTTTTAAATATACAAATTTGACGCTAAACTTAAATTTGAGTAGCCAGATTGTTAATTAATTTGCTCTCAAGTAGAAATGGTATAAGAAGAATATTTTAACTATATCTTTTATTGCTTTAGAGAAAATGATAAGTTTAAATGCACTCATTTTAAAGCTATTAAAGCCAAACCAGTTGTAAGATATATTTATCGTTTCAAATGGTAAAATAACATATTTAAATAGAAAGAACATGAACACATTTAAATTGTCTTTGTTCTTTATATTTATGACTAATTGTGGAGATAGTCTTAAAGTTATGTTTACTCTAATAATGTAATTTAATTGTAAAAATTGGAAGACAATTGTTCTACTTATTTTTTTTAATCTAAGTTCCCTATTTGGAGCAGTTGATTATTTTAAAATATGACAGATTATGACTAAAATAACTGCAACTTTCTGTTGGTAAATAACATTCATGACATTCACATTCACCACATTTATATACAGCAAACTAAAATCAGATAATTGTAAAATTATTAAAAATCATCTTATTGTCAAGTTAGTGGCTGTCTTTTGCATCCAAAAACATAAAGAGTCTAACAAACCATTTTAAACACAAATAAAAAACTGCCATCAAAGACAAACAGCTTTTAAAATAAACCTGTATGCTTAACATCAACAGATTCTGTGACTCTAGGAAATAAATTGAAGGATTTTCATGTCACCTATTTTTCTCAGTTCAATGGAGCTCTCAAACTGCTGGCCAGCGACGATGAGGAGGACAGCCAGGTTAATGCCAGAGTAGAGAGTGGGCTGCAGTTCAAAGCCCTTCCTGTACCTGCAGGCGAAACAAAACAAAACATATGAACTGCTTCTATGAAGAAAAGAGAACCATTTTCAAAATGAGTTTCTACTCACCACTGGATGGCATTATCTCTGTTTACAGTGTCTTTGCAGTCCGAGTCGAGGAAAATGTCCTTGTAGATCCGACCGCAGAGGCAGAACATGTCCGGGGCGGGATGTTCGCTCGTCTGCAGCACCTGCAGCATCACTCTGAGAGCCTGCTCCCGGTCTCCAGGACTGTTCCTCCTGCAAACATTCACACAGTTAAGTATAAAAGCCTGATCAGATTCCTGAAAGTTACGGTTACTTTAAAAAAAATTTAATGCAACATACTCCAAATTAGTCATCGGTTTGTAAGTAGAGGAATATTATGGAAGGTTAATAGATGGATCACTTGTTGGAGTGGACTTTTAAATAATGGGATAAAAGAACATTTTAAAAATCTCTAGGTAACCAGTTTAAAAAACAATTTATCCTTTACTGGAAATTTACCAGTCATCAGCGAAGTGGCAAATGGAAGCAAATAGGAAGACATGAAAATAACCATTGAAATAGAATAAAAATGAGTCAGAATTGTGAGATTAAAGTCAGAATTGTGAGATTAAAGTCAGAATACTGAGAAAATGTCAGAATTCTGAGATTAAATAAAGAATTCTGAGAAAAATTTCACAATTCTGGAATTAAAGTCAGAATTCTGAGGGGAAAAAAACAGAGATTAAAGCAAAAAAAATTCTGATAAAAAAAAAAAACAAAGTTAGCTTTTTTCTGATGTACTAGTCCTCTCCTGTATTTTTAAGAACTGCAAAATAAATCAAAACTTCTCCAGATTGAATTTCCTGCATCTTAGTCTGGTCTTTTACGCCTCCAACAAGTCACAAGAAACCAAACTAAAACAGCCGTACTGCTCATACAGAACACAAAATTTCTTTTTAGTAAAGTTTGAACTATTTCGTCACAAAAGAAAAGCACAACATGGGTATTGTTTACCTATTGAGAGCAAAGGCGTAGTGGAACTGGATCATCGGTTGGGTTGCCAGATCACAAGTAGGGAGCGTCTCTAGAGTTTCCACAAGCTTAACCATAGCATCATAATCCTGTTTATCAGTTTAAGACAAACATAACCAGGTAAAGAAATCTTCCCAAAATAAATCCGACACGACAATTTATTATCAAAGAGGATTAAAAGGAATTTCGCATGATGCCATTTTTGAGTACCTGTATGTCTCTGTAGGAAAACAGCAGGTTCATGACGATGTCCTGCGTTAGGACCTCAGTGTTGTCCATCCGGAGTTTGATTCGGGCCAGCTCCTTGGCCAGCTCCTCTCCCTGGTACTTCTCCCTGGCTTTCCTGATGTCATTCAGCAAGGTGTCCTTAAAAGATGCGCTGAAAAAGATGACGAATGGGTTGAAATTGGAGCGAAAGAAAATTCTGTAAAGTTAAAAATGGCGGATGAGTATCACTGCAATTGAGCTGGGAAGAGAAAACTTTAGCTGTTATTACAGTGGGCCGTCGCCTATTCCCGGGTCAGTATTTGTGGATTTTGCTGTAGAAGGTAACTCCAAATTATTTGTGGAAAATCCTCCTGTTTAATTTTTTTTTTTTTTTTTTCTGTCGAGCATATCTAAAACATTCAAAGGAGAAAGCGGGTTGGGAACCTGAAGTACCTAGCAACAATGCTACTTGAGACGCCATTGGCTGGCGTTTGCAAAGCATCCAATCCAAGAGCTTTTAGCTTGGTGCTGATTGGCTGAACTCCGAAGAGTGGCGTATACGACAGACGTTGATGTTAGCTTAGCTTCTGCGGCAGTGCTAAGACGGTTTACGATTCATATAGACGTATATTTGATGTTTGAACTATTAAAATGGACAGTTCTTAGAGGAGGTCTAACGTATTCATGGAGTTTAGCTGCTCATGGGCATTTGTGGTTGCTAACCACTGAGAAAACAGGCTGATTTAACTGTTTTAACTGCTGTCCTGTTTGAAATAATAACGTCTGTACAAGAACACAGTCAATCCCTAAAAGTACCAGTAGGTGGCAATAAAATCAATGTTTAACATGTCAAAATAAACACATGACCATAAAGAGTGATTCTCAACATTCTCAACATCTTTTGTTTTGTTTACATTATCTATTACTTCATTTACCTTTTCAGAACATTACCAAAGTTTAGCTGCAGAAATGCCGAAAAACAACCATTGTAGTTGTGTTTACCACATAAGCAATACACAAAATGTAAAAAATGAACAAAAATTTAAAGGCATATTTCAGATTTTTGTAAGCAGGATTTATTTGATAAGTTATAATGTGTTACTTTTACCTACTGTAGAAAACTTTCTTAGCACCTTTGAATAACAAGGTTGTTCCCACAGGCTAAAGTACAGATGCCAAACTCGAGGCCCCTCGACCAAATCTGGCACGCCGTAACTATTTATGTGGCTCTCTACCATACACGTCGAACTTTAAGATAACAGTTGTGCGCTTAAATATTATTTTACCCGTCAAATCAATTCAGTTTTCATTTGTGTAGGACCAAATTACACCAGTGTGAAACAATGTTAAATGTTATTGCTACTTTTTTGAGAAGTACTCATTGAAAGTAGAGAAAACGATAGATTGTTTACGGGTAATTTTATCAGTAGATTCTGCCACAACCAACCCTTTCAGGACATTCATGATCTTAATGAATGTCCTGAAAATAAAAATGGGTTTGACAGCTGTGGGCTAAAGCTAACGGCTAGCTAGCATCATTGTTTACCTTTATTGCAGCGGTACACAAAAGGAATTCATGCCGTTTAACTTTTCCTGACGCAACATCAATGAAAATGCCTAAATTGGGCTTTTTGTGATGAAATATTGTTTTGAAAGAAACTGTTACATGTTCTTTTAAAGTTAATTGCTTTTAGGATAATATGTGTTCAGTTTTTGACTGAAATATTTGTTCTTCCTCGGCAAAAGAAATCAAGCTCAGTCCAACTGGTTTGAGAAGATTTGTGAACATCAATTTCAAATGTGCCACACAGTTTGTTTATAGCATCAATATTGCGAATTCTGGCCTCTGTTACCATTTTATTTGTGCAAAATCACTATATGAAAATATCTTTTGAGTGCAGCTGTTTACTATAATTGGAGGAGAGAAGTGTTTTTGTTCCTGTCTCACCATGAGGTCACATGGATGTCCTTCAGGAGGCTGGTGAAGCGGTCTGTCAAGGGGACGCACAGCGGCCCCAACAAGTTGTCCCAGCTGGGCTGCATGTACTCGCTAGCCCTGCGCTGTGCATCGCTCTCACAGCACATATACTCATGGTTAGGAGTCACAATGTATGGGATGAAGTAGTAATTACCGCTGGAAGCCTGGAGAATGAGAGTGGGAGATATTTAAAAGATAACAAGTCACAGACCAAGTAGTAGCTTTCAAAAACATGCAAATGCAGATGTAATAGAGTTACAGTGCAGGTGAACACAGAGAGGGCAGGTGTGAAGGGACTCCCAGGTGGAGGAACAATAGACGGAGAGGAGATTAGAGGGTAATTAATGACAGGGATCAGAGAAACATCATTACATCATCAGCAGGTTGGCACAAACAAGGTCTGAAAAACCCAAACAAACCCTCATTTTAATTAGCACCACGCTAAAGCAACGGTGTTCAAACCTTTGGACATTGAAGCCACAAAATCTTTAGTATTTTTCTTCTTAATTATAATTGCAAAAACTATTTACATTTTTTTTATTTTTATCTGCCAAATAAACAACAAACTAAGCAGAATATTCCTAGTCAGATTTCTGCAGACGAGTAAATTAGTAAATTATTTTAGATTTAAAACAGAAAAAGTTTCTTAAAGCTGCAAGTTTAGCATATTTTATAAAAAAAAAAGGTAAATCTTTCATCTTTTTCTGATTTTTTTGTATCTTTTTTAACAAGAACAGGATGTGGATCACTCTCGCTTTGCATAAACAAATATATATAAGACTGCATTTTATTAAATTAAAAGTAAAAACCTGGATGAATACTTTGTGTTGCTCCTCACCTGGCACCAGTGAAAGCTGTTTAAATTTCACTACATATCTGGACATGGAGCCATAAGTCAGCACATGTTGAACACTATTGGCTAAGAAAAGAACAAGTTCCAACATGCTAACAATGTTCTACACAGCAATGGACAGTCGGGTGACAAAGCCTCTTTCAGATCAGGGTTCCTCAATAAACATGCAAAAGCGTTATGGGGGGTTAGAACCACAAGATGCTTCACAGAAACAAAACATCACAGGAAAATAAAACATAAAAGGAGAATAAATCTGATTAAAAACCACTCTGAGCAAATTGGTCTTTAGATGCTTCTTAAAAGAATGAACAGAGTCACGACAGCCATGATGGAGGTAACTATCGCTCTAAATGGTTGGTTACAGGCTTTAAAAGAAAGGACTAAAACATTTTAAAATGGTAGCCATGATGTTTCTTACTAATTATGAACTGCATGGAGACTGTTAAGATCTTTTTTTTATAAACGCATAAAAAGGATGTTACAATAATCAATAAGAAAAGAAATAAAAGCAAGAATTATCATCTCTAGTTCAACTTGAGACACCAAAATTTGAAATATTTCTTAGCTGAAAGAAGCAGATTTGAGAGAATCGCACCAAAAATTGTTTGATCTGAGCTATTTGATCCAAAAACTGTCACCATTTGATATGACTGACAGTTTTTCATGAAATTAGATATCCAGTTGGCTTAAAAGAACAATAGATCTGAACATCATTAGCAGAGAAATAAAAAGACATGTCTGGGAACTGCCTGATTATCTGGCATAGGGGGAACTTAAATAAAAGAAAAATAAGAGGTCCAAAAACAGAGGCCTGTGGTATCCCACATGGCAACCCCTTGGATTCAGACATTAAAGTTGCAGAATGTAACTGCAAGTAAAATCACACGTGAATAAGTTTGTTCACGAAATAGATTATTATAAATTATACTGCGCCATGATCCTCCAACAACTTCCTGTTATCTTCTTCTTTGTCTTTTCCTGCAGTAGTAACAACCGGTTCTTAATCATGTGACTCGTGTGATATGAAAAAAATTGTTTCTGTTGCAGTTTTGTGAAATACACACATCCACGTCATACTAGCACAAAAACCTTTTATCGAATTGACATGTTTCCACTAAGTAAATTTGCACAATTATATGGTCAATGAATCACAGCTAGTAGCTGCTTTTTCAGTACAGATATGTGCAAAACTGTGTCAATATTCAGCCAAAGTTGAAAAACACAATTGCACTGATTCCATTAAGTAAGAAACAGAATTAAAATTATATGAATAAGTTTGTTCACGCAATAAGTCATTAAAAAACATGCTGTGCCATCACCCTCCATCCACTTCCTGTTGTCGTCTTCTTCGTAGTTTCCGCCAGTAGTAACATCCGGGTACTTGATCACATGACTTGTGTGATACAAAAAAGTGTTTCTATTGTAGTTTTATGAAATACACTCATCCACCTCATTCTAGCCCTAAAACTTTTTAGCAAAACAATTTAGATTTTTTGAAAATTGTCATGTTTCCATTAAATGAATTTATTCTTGTAATTCCAATTTGCGCAGACTGGTCAGTGGAAATGCAGCTACTGACACTCTTCTTTGGATTGTCGTGGCCTTCATTTGTTAGTAGTTGCTGTTTTGAGGAACTCTCTCTGCATGCTTTGCTGCAGGCAGGGCACCTACTTTATTTCTCAGTCCAGAGCCTCGGTATTCTGGAGGCAGCTGAATCCAAGGGAACCCTAGTGCTGGAGGACGACTGGCCTACTCCATACAGGCAAGCAGAGAAACACAGTATAATAAACACCAACTTCTGGGAAAACCTGCTGCTAACAAGCTGTCAGGACTCTGTTCGGCTGTATGTAGTGGGAGAGGCGCAGTTCCACGAAGGAAAGGCATGTGGACATGCATTCCTGAATGCATTTCAGCACCAGAGGACTGACTGCACATGTCATGGATGCTTTTCCTGGAAACACTGTGAGCACATAAATCACACAAACATGCAGAAACTTACTGTGTTTTTCTGTGCAACCATGTCCTGCAAAAAAACACAACAAAGAGCGAGTGTATTTCAGAGCATTGGAGGTTCTAAGGAGAACTGACTGTGCAGTACACACAGATCTGGAAATAACTTCCTGGATCACTGTGTTCTGAGGCGGTGTGACGGAATGGCATTCATGCACTCTGGTTACACCGAGGGGCGTGCAGGCGTACCTTCAGCGACTGGGCCGTGTCTGGGTCGGTGTCGTGGTACAGGATGACGTTGTTGGCCATGTCGAAGCTTTCCCTCACACCCAGGTGGTAAAACAGCGACGGCTGCCGAAACACGTCGCTCATGTCCACGACGGCGATGTCTGGAACGAGCCGGCAGCAGGTGATTACAGGAGGAAATCTAATTTCCTTTTAGCAACTCAACAACCTGCGACCACCATAACGGAGTCAAAGAAAGGGTCTAAGATCCCAGATTAAATTCACAATTTGAGCGTTTTTATACTTACATTTGGGCGATTTAAAGAACCACACTGCCTTTGTTGGCAATAAGTTAATGTTTTTTGGTGTCTGGAAAATGAGTCGTTTCAAAAGCCAAAACCTGCCGGCACTGCCCCGTTACCTAGCAACCCCAGCCAAGCCATGCCCGTTACCTAGCAACCCCAGCTGAGCTTCTGGAACATTTGATTGGCTGGTTTTACCGTTGTATGCACTGTACACTGCAAAAAAACAAAATCTTACCAAGTAGTTTTGGTCTAGTTTCTTGGGGAAATATCTTTGTAAACATGAAATAAGACAAAACTAACTTATAAGTAACTTTTCAGCAGGATTTAGGAGTTTGTTTTAAGTCAATAATTCCTTAACATTGATGACAACATACTGGTTCCATTGGCAGATTATTTTACTTTTAACAAGACATGTTTCCCATGTTGTAAGTGAAATAATCTTCCAATGAAACAAGTAGTTTTTCATTAATACTAAGGAATTATTGACTTCAAACAAGCACCCAAATTCTGCTGAAAATTTACTTATACCTTAGTTCTGTATAGTTTCAAGTGTACTGAGACATTTTCACTGGAATCTGTACCAAAAATACTTGGTAAGATTTTGTGTTTTTTGCAGTGTACAACGGCTGCTGAAAAAGATAAGTGTTTTTTTGTTGACTTGCCTTCCAGTGAGCATCTTTGTTGGCCGTGCAGGAGGCTCCACTTCTGCCTTTCAAAGACATATGTAGAACTGTTCATTCTTTTTCTTGCTGAGCTACCATGACATTCAACATTTAACATGTTAACGTAGGTCAGTCTGAGTGTTTTTACATTCTCTGATTGTTACATGGTCTCAGTTGAATTTGTCCGCGCATCCTTAAAAGTCTTAAATTAATGTCTCCAAAATTAAGGCCTTAAAATGTCTTGAATTTGTTTTAAAAAATCAAGTTGGACTTAAATACCTTATTCATAGGTCTAGCATTTTATAGCAGGAATTTTTAATCTTGTACATTATATGTATTATGTTTTTCTCAGAACTTTTCTGTCAGGAAAAAGTTTGAGTCGCACTCAGACATCTACGTTGAGGCTGCCGCTAACTCACTGCTAACATATCCTTGCTTTCTGGCTAGCTAACAGCTAGTGTTTTTGTGTCTGTCATGGGTAAATTTATCACCAGTTGGCTGGTCAAAGTTATACATCTTCTGTGAAGATACAAGTCTTAAATTTCATTCATAATGGTCTTTAACTGGTCTTAAAAAGTCTTAAATTCGGCAAATTGGCAAAACCTGCAGAAACCCTGTAATAATTGGAATGATTCAGTTGTCTTAGATGTTTTTCTTGAATAATATTTGTTACTGTAGAATGATTAAATTGAATTAGTTTGGAGATTCTCATATTCTATTCCCTAAGGTATTTCCTTCTTTGGCAGTGTGTTAACTAGAAAAAATACTAAAACTCTTTTTTTATATAGAAACAGTCATACAGGTGAAGAGCAAGCGCACCTGGCCGTTAATTTCCCACTTACTTCATACTAAAGCGCCAATGGAAACTTCTATTTCTGATGACTTTATCAACAGCTGTGGGAACTCTTGGTTTTCTGTGTCTGCAAAAACAAGCAGCTTCTATTTTTTAGTGAAGAAATGAGCAGATTCCTTCCTGGAGCAGGTGGCTGTTCCAGATTCCAGGAAATCATGTAAACCACAAATCCTGGCAGTGATCCAAATGAAAAACTATATCAGAATGAGTGAAGAGAACAAGAACAAACATGCAGACACGCTTTCGTGTACAGGCAAAATGAATAAGAACAGTCTGCCAACGACTTCCACACTTAAATTAAGCATAAAGCTTTCATTAAAAACATGCATCATAAATTATTTGTGATTTTATTAATCAATAAAAACATATTTATTGGCATTGCAACAAACAAATCTTTGTTACAATAGCTGTCCAGCTTGTTCCACTGATATTTATATTTGGAGATTGTCTCTGAGTTTTTAAGGTTGCCTTTATCTTTAGCTCTCTACATAGATTCTCTGACTGTAATATAAATGTTGCTCCTGGATTGGCTGATTTGAAAACGCCACCCAATAGCCTGTCAACTAGCATATTTCCAATATTTTAGATATGTCCTATAATGAAAGCTGCAAATATTTGACAAATAATCCAAAGAAAATTCCACAGAAAAATCTGCAAATGAACTGTAAATATGAAATGGACCACCTGTTATTACCTCAATGCAGGTTTTTAAATACTTTTAATTAAAAAGATAAGGGGGCCTTTTTAACATCCTTCCTGGTTCTGCATCGCTCCCTTACAGTTTTTCTTCTCTTTATTAAAAAAGGGGCTATCTCAAGACACTGTACCTTTGGCTGAAGATTCATAATGAAACAGCCAAGGTCCACATATTTACCGCAAGATAAACGTTTCCTGGCTTTCTGTCGCTGCTTACTAAGAAATTCAACAGAAGCATTGTTCAGGCGGTTAATCATGTCTACGTTAACGTGCTCTGACAAGTCAGAATCTACCATGGGGGAAGACTCATCTTTTCCCTTCCTTGTCTCCCTTAAAGTGGATCTATTATGAAAAATTCTGATTTTGCACATTTTTGTACTTCCATTTGCGACTCAGTTGCTTCTGGAAACAGCACAAAAAGTTTAAAAAATAATTTTTACCTTATTGTGAAAACAACAAATTTTTTCACTATGAGTTAATGCTTTAGGGTGTCTGGAAAATGACCCGTTTCAAAAGAATCCCAATTGTAAAGTTACATTTGACAGGCACTGTCCAGTTACCTAGCAAACCCAGCAAAGCTCAGCCCTTTACCTAGCAACTGACCAAACGTTTGGTATATAACTGACCAAACGTTTGGTCAGTTATATACAGTAACTGACCAAAGGGTCAGTTACTGTATATAAATGTGGAAACTTCAGGAACTAACACAAAAATGTCTAATTACATACTGTAAGTTTGTTTGCTTTTGCCATTAAGTTTAAATGTGACATTTACATTTTCAAGGAGTCTGTGTTTACGTTTCCTTGTTTTCGAAGGTATTTCTTACATTAATTAGCTCCAGAACGTTTGGTCAGCTGTTTTTGCTGCTGTTTTCCCTGTACAATGGCTGCTGAAAAAGACAAATGTTTGGTTGTCGAGCCAATGCTGCACAAACAACATTTCTGTTGTTTGTGCAGAAGGCTCTACTTCTGCTTGTCGAAGAGGCACGGTTGTATAATTGCACATCTGTTTACAGTCATTTTCATGTGCAAATGTACACAAAAGACTAAAATCTCACTGTCTAAGAATAATTTTTGTGAAAAACTATATTTTGTATAAATTATAGACCGATCCTTACCTGTTCAAGGAAGCACAATAGGTCACCTTTAAATCACCACATGATACTGATTTATTTTTTTAGCTTATCCCATGGAGATTTATCATCTTACTATCAGTTCCGGGAGCCTGTGTAACTAAACCTCGTATCTGTGGCCATGCTGTCTGCAGCAGAGGTGTGGACAGTATCACAGGGCATAAATAGCTGCCAATTAGGAGCAGCTCTGATTTCGTTGCCTAGATCTTTGAAGACAGAATGGGGAATCACATGAATGAAAGTGAGAATCTGGGTGAAGAGTTAATTGTGTTTACATAAGTGTGGCCGGATTAGTAGCGTCACTGGGAGATGAGGATATAATGCACAGGAAGCAAAGCATTATGTCGGGCCGTTTAGGACAAAAACTATATTTTGTCTCTCACAAACTACTAAAAACTGATACACTTACACTTACTACAAAAACAAAAATTGATTAATCTCAGAAATGTTCAAGAAAAATTAAGGGCATTTCTAAGCTTGGAGAGTCGAAAATTTGCCAGAAAAAAAAAGGTCATTTCGAGTTTTGAAACTCAGCAATCTCCAAGTTTTCCCCCCAAAATTTCTGGGGGGTTTTCCTCCCGAAATTTACTTTATCTTTTATTTTTCTCTATCTGGCCAAACGCCATCATAATCTTGAGTTTTTCCAAACAAAAACAAAGTAAAACGTTGGTAACATCTTGGAAAAACAGACGCACTGATTGATTACACTTTCGATTTGCAGCTGTGAACCCGTTTCGTTTCCGACCATAGGAACCTACCTGCGTCGTAGAAACTGTCCAGCACCGCCGTTTCTCCAAAGTCCAGCCGTCCGAAGGTGACGGTGGTGAGCAGGGCGCTCTCCGCGTCGCAGGCTCTCTGCAGGCACTGCAGCGCTCCGGACTCCGGGCTGCTGGCCATCACCGACTTCAGCCCGTCGTTCAGGACGTAAACAACCCGCAGGGAGCGCTGCTTGGCGGGTGGGCTGGGGCTGGACACCTCGCCGCGCTCGGACGCGCACACCCCGGCTGCGTGTTCCCCCGCCATATCGGCGACCTGCGCGCTCTGACCCTGATCCATGGCGAAGAGAAGCAGCTGTTTACCTCCTTCCCTGGCTGCCCGTCCCGTCCTCTGCCGGCTCACCAGTGGAGCACCTGTCCTGGCCGCAGAGGAGCGTGTCTGGGGTTGTCCTCCTGCATCTCCGCCTCATTAACTCACACCGATTATTTCGCACCAGGACTCCCGCTTTTCCTGCCGACTGGATCCGACCAGATGAGGAAAGGCGGAGGAGGGAGGGCGAGTCTCATGAATTCATGAAGTTTAATGGTTACGCTGAGGTGCGCAGGTCTGTCTGGTTTAAAGTTTCCAGAGTGGGAGGCGGCTGAATGAGCCTGCTGGCCAACTCTGAAATGTTATCACTGCTCTGCTGTCTAAATATATAACTGCGTCCTTCTGGACTAAACACAAACAGGGGCTCTTCTTGCATGAACATGGCCCCGGGGCAAGCGCATCCTTCTGCCACCAACCACACATCAACTCTTTCAACAAGACTATTATCCAAAACTAAAAATAGTAACTTATCAGAAAAAAATAGAACCAACCAAAGTAATAAATTAATCCTGATCTATACTGTATTTTGTGATTTTGTCTGAACTTCACCAAAGAAAAACCAGTGTAACCAATTTACCAGTAACTTTTCAGTAAGGTACAAGAGCTTGTTGTACGTAAATAATTTCTTAATATTGATGACAAAGTTCTAGTTCCACTGGCAGATTATTTCACTTATAACATGGGAAAATTGTCTTAATTTATAACCAGTGCTTTTTCATCAATATTAAGAAATTATTTACTTAATACAAGCTTCTATATCTTGCTGAAGTTACTTGCAAGTTAGTTTGATCTTATTTCAAGTGCACTAATATTTTTGTAGTAGAAACCAGGCTAAAAATATCAGGATTTGGTGTTTTTTGGGATTATGAAATAAGATTATATAACAACAAGGTCTTTTCTTGTAATTACAAGATCCAGATCTTATTATTCTGAGATCTTTTCTTGAAATTATGAGAAAAGATCTCGTGGTTATGAGATTTCTTCTCATAATTATGAGATTTCTTTTTGTATTTAGTAGATCCGGATGTACAAACCACATCTCTGTGTCACAGGGTGTTTGGTAGCACTGACTGGTCAGCTGATTAACTTCCTCATTACCGTTTGACAAATTACTACAATATGACCCAAGAGGGGTTTGTAAGTTTTATAACTTTTTCTGCCAGAGATTATCACATAATGCATTGCATTTTACATTTTATCACATTAAAAGCACAATCAGCAATGTATTTTATTTAGATTTTATGTGATATGCGCTAATTTGTGGTGCTGTACGTGAAGTGGATTATTGTTCAGATACGTAGGTGTATCTGAATAAAGGGATTTGCACTTTTAAGTTTTTTTAATTGTAAAAAGGAATGCAAAACATATTGTATTCAAATAAAAATGCAACATAAAGTATTACAGTTGTAAAGTAGAAGCAAATGACAACATTTCTGCGTTTTTTTTGTTTCGTTTTTGCTGCAACTGCAGTTGAAAATCTTTGTTTGGGATGAAATGTTCACATACAGATACAGTTTGAAGACTAGAAATACTTTTTCTAAATATTTCAACCATTACAAATATTTTCTGGTTTACTGTATACTTGATGAATAAACTTTTATCAGATTTTTTTTTTTTACGTAAAAAAATGCTGCTGTTGCTAAAATCCAACTGTGGGTTTTAGCAACAGTTGTTACAGAAACTTCTTCTTTTGTTCACTGAAACATTTCATTACTTATTAACGCTCCTTGTTTCTCTAAGTAAACCCACACTAATTTATTACAGAAGACACACACATACAGTACATAATAGCCTCTTTATTACACTGAAATATAAAAGTAAATATATATATATTCATTTATCACCATCTTGGAGAGAAAGGACCAAGTCAAGAAAACAACTTGTAGCCTCGGTTGTAGCAGTTTTCTCTTTGTCATATGAAAAGACAGAAAAGAGAAGAAATAAAAAGACTTATAATCTGAAACAGGAAGGCCACAGTGACGGGTTGTCATAGATTTTGTGCACACATAAGGAAGGGAGGCAAAAACAGCTGCACATGCTGTAATACAAAAACCACACATAAGCACACACTTTACCTTCATTTACACATGAGGACCTGGAACCTTCTACATTCACTTAACCCTGTTAATATTCACTGCAAGGGAATGGTTTGTTTGTTCATGCACTTTCAGTTATGTTTTCATGTTTGCACAAAGAAATGATTTATATCATCTTAAATGTGCTTCTTAAAGTTTTCATAAAAAATATTTATCATTTCTGTAAAGAAAAAATAAGATCTGTTTTTAATACCAGCAAAATCCCAAAATATCCCATATTCACTTAATGTGATTATTGATAAATGATACAGTTTTTTATTGGGTTTTTTTGTTTTGATCTGCTCCTATTTGAATTGTGACTTACTAGTTGACCCCTTCTGAATGCTGGATAAATGCAAAAATATCCTTAGTTCAATTTTAAAGTTAGACTTCCAGCATAATCCATTTATTGTAACAAGGTTATGGTTTTGGAAACACCATTTAAGAAATTTACTTTGATTTGACCATTTCTGAAATCAGTTTTAATGTGTATTTAGAACAACACCCAAAGCTGTCAAAGTTTCAACCATCTGACCAACACTGCCAACTTCACATAATAATGGCTGAAAGCAGATGTGCAATTATATAACCGTACATCTTTGAAAAGCAGAAGTAGAGCCTTCTGCACAAACAACAAGAATGCAGCAAGCAGTTTCTAGATGGTAAGCCAACAAAAAAAACATTTGTCTTTTCCAGCAGCCATTGTACAGCACATACCACTGTAAAAGCAGCTGGTTCAACAGCTTCAAATAACTACCAATTCTGCCAAAACAGAAGAAAAAAGAAAAACGAGATTCTACATATATATTTTGACCTATTTGTATACTTTTGACCCTGTGTGGACTAGAGGAAGAAACAACATATACCTGCTCTTTTGTTTCAAGACAAGGCAGCTTGGTCTGCTGTCTTTTCATAACCTCTAAATTTCAGGCAGTGTTGCATTCAGACTGCTAACCTGATTCAGAAGAAAAATGTCTTTTCAGCATAATGAATGTCCAGGATGAATATTTGTTCTAACAATGAACCAGACTGTGTAAAGGGCGATTAAACATAAAGCAAAAATTGACAAAATATCACAGTAAGGCAAAAAGTAAACTAAAGTATTGTACGAACTGATGTCTTCTTTACTCAGCAACCTTTAGAGGAAATTACTGTGCTTTTGTGTGAGTTTTTATCATTATAAATCATAGCCTACTTTATAGGCTCATAAAAAAAATAAAAAATATTAATGTTAATGTTAATAGATTTTGCATGCTTAGAAAAGGACATTGTGCTGTCATTGGTCCCTCTTTCATGTAGATTTAAACAATAAAAAAGTAAGCAAAGTTACATATGAAAAATTAATCTTATGGTTTAAACTAGTTTAAGTGCTCAGAATTTTATTTTTGATTAGTTGGAAATATAGCTTCTAAAAATGTCCCCACTTTGAACCTCAATACGTCAGGTCCTCACATCGCATGAAAACAAACACACACACCCACACCCACACACGCATACACACAGACAGGAGGTGAAGGCCGCAAAGTGGACGCAGAACTGCACAGAGGTCTTCTGGTCAGACCAGGCTACAGAGGCTGAAGTTTCCTTCACTCTGGGAAACTTAAAACAGTACCAGGCAGCCGCGGCTCCAGGGGCGTCCTTGTACCGGTGGCACAGCGAAGATAGCAGTAAACCAAACAGAGAAGCCTCTTTAACAGAAGGTAAAAAAGAAAGAAGTAAACGCAGGATAAGGCGGCTTAGGGGGAAGGAAATGTGGCTGAATCCGTGGTGCTGAACCGTCGGTGATGGTGGCGATCGTTTGGCACAAACTTAGTTTTGGCGGAAGTGTCAAAACCAACAGTGAGAAAGTTAATCTTTTTCCTTTTTTTTGTTTGTTTTTTGTTTCTTAATGTGGCCTCAGATGTGATGAGAAATTGATTCTTCAGTCCTCATTTGGACAGGCTCTTTTTTATGTGCTCTACTTCCACCTGTGAAACAAAGCCAGAATGCTAGTTAATATTGCACATTGTTTGCAAAATTTAAAGGTTTGACACTGATGCAGTTCTTGGAAAAAGTTTCACACCTCTTTAACTTATTCCCTCGGTAAAACTACAAACAGTCCATAATTGTGAAGTAGAATGAAACCAAAAATTTCCTTCAATTGTGTCTTTGTGCACTTCATTGAAATTTCGGAAAAAGCAAAACTGCCTCTCAATCCATGGGAAAAGTAATATACATTAGAAAATTAATTTTTTCTTACACATAAAGGTAATATTAACACTTAAAGTAAGGAATGAACCATTTCACATGGGTAAAGCAAAACCTAAAGAAACAAAAAGTCTTTTATACGACATGATTTCACATGTCCTTCATAAGGATCTATAATTAGTTGTAATTATAGACATTATTTGAGAAACATACATTTCATTTGTAAAACCAATACAGTAAAAATACTGTAGCCTTTTTAAGTTTCTATTAATGTAAATAAAATATTATCAAATGGATGTCGCCATATTGTTTACACTGCAAAGCATTCTGGGTAGATGACATATTCAAGGTGCTAGAGTGCTAGCTATCTCTGTCCAGCCAAACAAAAGAAATACAATGAGTAAATAAATAAAAATGTTGTAAATAAAATAATAAAAATAAAATAAAAGGAAGAGTTTGCTACGCTTCAAGTGCAAATATCTTAGTACGCTTGAAATAAAAGAAAACTAGCAGATTATATTTCCTTAACGTTGATGTAGTTGTACTGCCAAATTATTTCACATATAAATGAAATAATCTGGCAGAGGAACTAGTATTTCTTTAATCAATAATAAGGAATTTTTGACTTAAAACAATCCCCTATATTTTGCTTAAAAGTTACTTGTAAGTTAATTTAGTCTTAGTTCAAATGTACTGAGACATTTGCACCAGAAACTAGACAAAAATACTTTGTAAAAATTTGTGTTTTACAGTGCATGAGAGGAGATGAGACCAAAATTGAATCTTGTGGCCTGCAATATAAATGCTACAGTGGGAAGCTAACACCCTGGTGGACAGATATAATGCTGTATTCATGTTAGAATGGCCCAGTCAAAGTCCAAACCTAAACACAGGTTTCACTTTTCAGATCTTTATTTCTAAAAAACATTAAAATATGTGTTTAATTGATTCTCTTCACAATTATGCTCAACTTTGTGTTGATACTTTGAAATGTGGAAAAGTTCAAGAGGCATGTCAAGTTTACTGTCTCACCTGTAAACTAACACGTATCTTCTTCTCCTCATCCAGCGCGTTGGCTAGCTGCTTCATCTCCTGCCTGAAACGCATCACAGTAACAGTTTGACTTTCTTCATTTCCATAAAGGAAAAACAAACATAGAGAGGCCCAACAGGCAGCCTCACCTGTGCTGGTGCTTCAGCAGCTCTATGGAGGCTCTCAAGTCTCTCAGTTGGTTCCTGAGTTCCTCCAGCGTCGGCGTGAGCGGCGACTGCCGGAGCTCCGGGGACGGGGTCAGACCCGAAGAGGAGGACGGGGAGATGGAGCGGTGGCCAGAATTAGGCGGGGGCAGGATGGAGGGTTTGGGCAGCGGGGCTTTAACGTCATGTACCTGTGGAAAGAAAAAAATAAAAGATGATTTCAATATTTTAGCATCACTTCATAGAAGAGAACTACGATGGCTCTGAAGTAGAAACCACTTCAACAAATCTCTAAACACAAATTCAAAAACACAAAGATATTAAGCACAACTACTAATTAAGAAAATACATTAACAAAGCAAAACTAGAAATTAAGAAAACATAATGCCATTAAGTAACTAAAAAACACATCATTAACATTAAATTAAGAAAACACAACAACATTAACTAAGCAAACTGCAAATTTAGAAAATACCACAACATTAATAAAACACTACTAAAAATAAAGAAAACACAACATTAACTAAGCACACTGCAAAAACACAAAATCCTACCAAGTGATTCTGGTCTAGTTTCTAGTGTAAATATCTTAGTGTACCTGAAATGACACAAAACTAACTTCCAAGTAACTTTTCGGAAGTTACTTGAAAAGATGTAGGAGAAAGATATAGGAATTTATTTTAGGTCAATAATTTCTTAACGTTGATGAACAATAATTAGTTTAATTAGCAGATTATTTCACTTACAAACAAGGGAAAAATTTCTTGTTACAAGTGAAATAATCTGCCAGTGGAACTAGTTATTTTTTATTAATATTAAGAAATTACTATTAATGAAAACAAGCTCCTATATTTTACTGAAAAGTTACTTGCAAGTAAATTTGGTCTTATTTCAAGTATAGTAAGATTTCTACACTAGAAACTAGACCAGATTCACTTGGTAAGATTTTGTTTTTTTACAGTGCACAACTACAAATTAAGAAAACACAACATTAGTTGTGCTATAATGTAGCACAACTACCCACAAACATATATATATATATTTAATATGCTTTTCAATTCATAGTTGTGTTTAGTAATTTGTTGATATTTGCACTTCAGGGCCACCGTAGAGAACAGAACTAGGAAAATATAAACCTTTGAAAGGAAAATTAATAGTTTGGCACCATCTGCTGGCCAAGTGAAGAACAAAAAAAAAAAAACAAGAGGAGGTGTAGTGGTCTTACTGGGATGACTGGGACTCCTTTCTTGACGGGGACGGACTCCTGGTCGTCTTTCCGTCTGTCCTTCCTGTCCTCCACCATGGGAGACTCCAGCTCTGCGCTGGACAGAGACGACTGCCAAAGAAAATAACAGCAGCTGAAAATCAATAATCCAACAAAAACAATAAATCGTACCAAAACCTTTTAATCCAGTTTTCACCTGAAATACGACAAAACTAACTTACAGGTAACTTTTCAGCAGCCTAGAGGAGCTTGTATTAAATCAGTTATTACTTAACAATCAAAGTACTAGTTTCACTGAGATCATTTCATTTATAACAAGACATTTTACCGTATTACAGGTATTATGACTTTATTCTTGTATTATTTTGACTTTATTGTCATATTACGACTTTATTCTCTTATTCCGACTTGATTCTAATATTATTTCAACTTTATTTTAATATTAGTTTGACTTTGTCATACCAGTTTATACTTGTAATATGACTTTACTCTTATTATTTTGACTTTATTCTCATAATATTACAATTTTATTCTCTTATTATTTTGACTTTACTGTCAAACCAGTTTACTTTTGTAATATCATGACTTTATCCTTGAAATCTAATTTATTTATTCATTTATTTTTCTTTTTTCTGTCATAGTGCCACTCATAAGTATAATTTTTTGTTACTCCACCACCATTGGTCTAAACTGAAACTGAATTCTGATTTACTGCAGATAAATAAAGTGACAGAGGTAACTGGAAATAGCTGTTGTGTGTTTTAGTTTCGGAGACGCGCTTCATGCCTGTGCAGGTTGTCTAATAGAAACCTCCGGCTGTGGTTTTGTGACTGGGGCAGGAGGTTTCCTGAACACTCACAGGCGTGATGATCTGGGAGCGAGGCCGACGGTCTGTGATTCTCGGCCGCGACGCCGTTGGGTGGCTCAGCTTCTCTGTGGAGGAGACGACTGCGTCCAGGTCGAGATCTGGACACAGAAACAGACATTCAGGGTCAGGGGTCAACTTAGTTCATTAGCTAGTTAGTTATCGATTTATTGCAAGTCATGTAATGGAAGAAAATGATGCATACTGTAGCCCTTAGTAGGTAAAAAAGGGGTTTTTTGATTCGTTTTCTTGTTAAAGCTGCAGTATGTAAATTTTTTACATATTTGTTAAAAAAGCCATCAAATTGTGACAATTTGTTGTGAGATAATTTGTGAAAAGATTTCCTCCATCGCCTTCCTGAGCTGCTACTGACGTCTGAAGAAACTAACCAATCAGAGCTGGGAGGAGGGTCTTAGCGCTGTCAATCAACCTCATGTACACGCTGTTAAATGTGCTAATGGCCGAGAAATGACTTGTACTTGTAGGAAAACCGTTTATCCACCATTATCAGTGGCCATGCTAACTAGCATTAGCATTCGCGACAAGTTATGCTAGCTGCAGCATAGCAGAGAATGAGAGAGATGATTGACTCTCCTGGCAGTGGATCTAGTATTTTGGCTCTGATTGTTTGTTTTTAGTTTACACTGGGAGAAGGCGAAGGAGCTTGATATTTTTTACAGATTATCTGTCTCATAGTTTACTGTCACAACATGGTGGCAGTTTTACCATATATGTAAAATATACATACATATTTTTAAAGTTACAAACTGCAGCTTTAATGCCACTTATGTCACTCATAACATCATCATCAAATTAATATTTTAAATTATTATTTGAGGTATAAATTACAGGGTTTCCCACAGTGCATTATAAGCCTGGCGGGCCACCAGGCTTTACTTGTGCCCCCACCAGGCTTAGCATTGTTTGTTTATTTTATTTTTTATTTATTGCCTTTTAATTTATAGTTATACTTTACAGTTGGTGTTTAGGTATTAATCTTCCAGTCTTCCAATAATGCATAACTATCAAGTGATGTTTTCAAATTTAGAGTCAAAAACACGACGGTCTGTTGGACGAATGACTGCCCTACAAACCACGGGCTTAGCAAGTTTTCTGGGGGAAACCCTGAATTATTTCTAATTTATACATCATATGTGTTTTGTATACTCTTCAATTATTAATAAAATTATATTTGGTAATTCTATTAAGATATTGTTGAAAAATTTAATCATAACTAATTTGAATTGTGTATATTTTGCATTATTGTGCAACCCCTTGGTCAAATGTCCCGTTTTCTGCATTAAAAGACAAAATTTTGGTAAAATTCAGTTGAGGCGGAGGTGAGAGAGACGGAGTGAGTCGTCCATGGTCCAGCCAGTCAGACTCACCGGTGGCCTGTGACCTATCAGGGGCAGAATCTGGTGTTGAAGCCCCGCCCTCAGACTTGGGGCTTTCACACCTGAGCAGGTAAACCAAATGACAGCATTAGGCTCAAGAAGGTCAGGGGTCATTTCTGGTTCTGTTGGTTCTGTGTGTGTGTACTGACGCTAATGGAGGCGGCCTCTCTGGACGCCGTGGGGGATGGGAGGAAGAGGAAGAGCTTGACTTTGAGGGGAGGGGTTTCTTGGGAAGGTGAGCTGGGAGGGAGGGCTTAATTTCTGCAATCTTCATCTCTTCACCTAAACACACGAGAAATTATAGAGGCTAAAGATAAGCAATCACCATCAAGTGAAGAGAACGTAAATACTGGAACTAAGAGCTGAAGTTGACTTTTGAAGTTGAATAAAAACAAAAGTGAAAAGGTAAAAAAAGATGCCAGAAGCTGCAGAAGTAAAAGGCAAAACAGCAACAAAAACAACGCACTACAAAAACACAAAAAGTATTTTAGGTCAAATTTCTAGTGCAAACATGTCAATACACTTGAAATAAGACAAAACTAACTTACAAGTAACTTTTCATCGAGATATAGGAGCTTGTCTTAAGTAATTCCTTAATATTCATGGCAGATTATTTCACTTAAAACACGGGAGAAATGACATGTTATAAGTAAAATAATCTGAGAATGGAACAAGAACTTTTTCATCAATTTTAAGTAATTATTGACATAAAACAAGCTCTTATATCTTCCTGAAAAGTTATTAGTAGGTTAGTTTTGTCATATCAAGTGTAGAAACATATTTGCAGTAGAAACTAAACCAAATATACTTGCAGTTTTTGTTCTTGCAGTAAGAGGATTAAGAAAAGGGAACAAGGTGGGAGCAGCAGATCTTCTAAGATGTCATCAGTCCAAACACAAACCAAGCGAGCCGTTCTAATACAGCTATGTATTCCGATCCCAGACGTGGATCTTTCATCAGATTTTTCATGTAAGTTTTTGGAGATTGCGCCAACTCAAATTAAATACTTTTTAAGACCATTTTGAATTAAATTTAATGTGTATCACTGCAGAAATATACAAAATAAACAGCTAAAACCCCTGTAGTGTCTCACTTTTTTCACATAAAAAAGTTAGCATCTTTATAAACCAGGAAAGACACAAAAAAGCTACATACGCAGCTAGTTAGTATGCTTTTGTTTTAGCTAGCTAGCTTTCTTTTTCTTTTTAGCCAACTTGCTTTTCTTAGCTAGCTGGATAGTTTTTCTCCCCCTTCCGTTTCCACTGCAGGAATCAAATTCAATTGTTCCTGCTAACATAGCTGCTAATATACCTTCGATAGCTAGCAAGAATATATTAGCAGCTAGTTAGCAGTAGCCTTAACCACCTTGAGTCACAAAAAAAAAAAAAAAATTTCCCAGACAGAAAAGTTCAACAAGACAAAAAGACTAGGTAGAATGCATGAGATTAAATAGTCCTGCCACCACAAACTCCAAGACCTACTTAAGGCTAACTTACCATTTTTAAATGAATTTTAGATATTTTAAGGTCTTAATTTTAGATTCAAGAATTTAAGACTTATTAAGGATGTGCAGACATTTTGAATTCATGGTCACAGAAAAGAAGGACCCTCCAGAGTTTCAAATTTACAACAATATTGTAGATTAATTCAACTGGGTTTGAAGAAAGAGTCAAAAGCACACGTGAGATTATTTTATTAACTAAATTCCATTAGGATTTTCAAAACGCTCATTTCTATTCTATACCCTATTTATGTACAAAAATTGCTAATCTGATTACCTTCTCATTGCTCTGCTCCATGACAGTCCAATCATTAAAATGAAGAAAAACTAACTTAATTTTCACACCTTGTTAAAGTGAATGTAACCTTAGTGCTTCAAATACATTCCCCCCCCCATTATGATTCTCTTTTACAGTTATTCAACCACAGTACTTCCCACTGGTGCTACATCTGACACAATCTGTGAAATATCTTATGCTTAATGTACCTGTAGGACGTTTCTGGATCAGTTTCAGCTGTGGAGGAGGAAATACCGCAAGTTTCTGATGCATGAGGCGATGCATTTGGAAGGAATTTCTGTGCAGAACAAGGTGCACGCAGCGCAAAGAGTGAACATCCTGTTCAATAATCTAGTCTCGCACATTACTTCATAAGGATAGTTCAGTAAGTGCTGCCAGAAGGAGTAGGGACAAATGAAATCCAATTACATCTGGAATCTTAGCCTGTTCTTTTTTATGTGTTCAAATTTGATTATATCCACCATAAACAGCTGTTTTATTTTATTTCCTTTCCTCCTTCCTGCCTGCTTATGAAAAACACTGGAGTTCTAACTTTTAAAAACCTGAGCTTTATTTTGCGCTGCAGACGCAGCCTGAAAAAAAAAAAAAATCACAACTTTCTCTAGTATCCTAGCAACCAGAGCTGCTGAACTTTGGCGCAACATGGAGATGTGTGCGCTTTTTCTCAGCTTGGAGCCCTACTGATATACAATGATTACTATGTGAAAGTGATGTCGCAAATAACCAAGAGTTCACTTCCATGATTTTGATTCTGCAAGACGTAACATTCTTAAAAACATTTTAATTCAGTTTTTGTCTGTATAAAGATATATTTTTATAATTTCTACCGGTGAGAAACTGACTCAGAGTTGCACTGCGAAGGAAAAGCTACTGTATTCCTGGCATGTTTAACACCAGACTTTCTTGTTTTATTTTTAGAAGATTTATTAAAAGACAACGTCAATAATTCCGACAGTCTTTAACGGTTTATCTTTGGACTTTGACTGCTTCCTCTTTCTGCTCAGTGCTTGTATTTGAGCACGACAGCATAAGGTGAAGTGGGGTCTTAAAAAAATAGCACCCATACAACTTTTTTTTAATCTATATTTCTATCTTTATTAACTTATGGTTTTTCTTTTTTTTGTTTTTAATTTGTCCTGATGATGAAAATCAAAAGTGACTGCTTTGTTTTCTTTTCAAGGTTTATTCTATGTTTTCGTTAAACAGTTTAAAGACCTTCTTAAGGCTGTTGTAAGTTATTCATAAAACATTAACTTTAATTGCTTTAATAACTTTACTTAAGTAAAAGCTTATGCAAGTTAAATATAAATTTGTCAGCTTAATCTGAGGTTTCCATCTTCGAAGTGTGACACAATAACCTTTCTAACACTCTAACTGTTAATGTTGAAACATCCGTTTTTAAGGAAGTATTTATTAAATGTACACTTTGCTGTGAAGACGCAAGTAACAAATAATCTAACAAGAATATTTGAATTTTATTTGCCTAATCATATAGTTAACCAGCTTAAAAAGTAGTTTTGTTTCGCAGTTTTGCAAAAAAAGCTGAAGTTAATGATTACTTGATTTGTGGGATTTGTAGTTTTGTCACAAGCAAAACTACAAATCATAAAAAACAAATACCGCCAGTTAAATTGTGAAAAGAAAATCTAAAACAAAAGTACAGACATTACAACACTGCAAAAACACAAACTCTTGCCAAGCTCAGTTTCAAGTGCAAATATCTTTCTACACTTGAAAGAAGACAAAACATTTAAAATAAACTTTCAAGCAGGAAATAGCAGCTTGTTTTAATTAAATAATTCCTTAACATTGATGGGAAAGCACTAGTTCCACTGAAAGATTATTTCACTTACAGCAACATAAACTCTGACCAAGTATTTTTTATCTACTTTCTAGATCAAATATCTTAGTAAACCTGAAATAAGACAAAAATAACATATAAGTAACTTTTCTGCAAGCTGCAGGAACTTATTTTAAGTTATAATTTCTCAATATTGAGTGAAAACGTACTAGTTTCACTACTAGATTATTTAATCAAATTTATGGAATTATAACGTAACACAAGCTCTTATATCTTGCTGAAAAGTTACTTGTGAGTTATTTTTGTTTTATTTCAACTTTACTAAGATTTCTGCACTAGAAACTGTGCCAAAACTACTTGGTAAGATTTGTGTTTTTTGCAGTGTAAATGTAATTTAAGAAATTGCTAGTGCATTTAAGAGTTTTGCTGAATTTTTCTCTATGGCAGCAACATTGCAGTGAAAAGTGGAAGCATCTGTCTTGCACCAGCAGTACTGATGGTACCAGAGTTCGACAAGTATCAAACCACAGAGACTGCAGCTTCCTGTTGAGCGCAGACAGATGCTGATTTTTTTTCTCAATCAGAGCTCTGCTGCTCTGCACAAGGATGGAGGAAACAAGCTGGAAGGGAAGTTTTAGCAGGTAAATTAGTCTCGGTTTGATTTGAAAGAGGTCAGTAGGAAGTTTGAGAGAGCAGTAGGAAGCTGCGATGAAAGCGGGCCGGCGTGGGTCAAAGCGGACCAAGTTTTACCTCGATCCGGGTCTCTTTGAGGCAGATGCTCAGGCCGCTCAGGAGGAACCTTCTTCGCTTCTGATTTTTTCTCTACAGGTTAAATTTCACAGTTTTGACTTCAACCAAACGATAAACAGATAAAAGCAAAACTGAGATATTAACCTGTGGCGTGTTTGGCCGATGGAGCGCTGGGCGGTGGCGGTTTCTTTGGTCTCTGGAGACACAGAGTTAAGTGGGTAAGTTTAGAGATAAGCATTTTTGCTGCTTTGTTTTCTAAATAAATGTCATAATCACCTCTTTCTCAACTTCAAGCAGTTTGACAAAATTATCTGGGAAGACGCCTTGCCTTCCACTGATCTCCCCCATCCACCAACCTGCATCGGCACATTCCTGTAAAACACAATATTATTATTATAGACAACCAGGAGTGGGCATTTATCGTATCGTTTACCGTGAAACTTCTTACCATGATAAGAATTTAGATTTATCGTTGTTATGATGAATTCCAATTAACAATGTTTGAAAAATCCCAAAACTATCCTTGTCGTTTACTGATTTGTCCACTGTTTGTTCAATGAAAGCATCAATAAATACCAATACATTTGAAAATATGATTGAATACAGTTACTGTGTGCAATTTAATGATGCAAATCACACTTTTCAATGGCACTGCACTGAAAAAACACTAAATTTTACCAAGTACTTTTGGTGTAATTTCTAGTGAGAATATCTTAGTACACTTGAAATAAGACAAAAGTAACTTTTCAGAAAGACAAAGGAGCTTATTTTAAGTCAGTATTTTTTTTAAATTGATAAAAAAAGTACTTGTTCAACTGGCAGATTATTTCACTTATAACATGGGAAAAATATTTTGCTGTAAGTGAAATAATCTGCCAGAGGAACTTGTATTTTTTCATTGATATTAAGGAATTATTGACGTAAAACAAGCTCCTATATGGCTGAAAAGTTACATATAAGTTACTTTTGTCTTATTTCAAGTGTACTAAGATATTTGCAGCGGAAAATACACCAAAAATACTTGGTAAGATTTAGTGCTTTCGCAGTGTAGTGTTCTAAAGAAGCATATGGCAATTGGGAATGTTTTTCAAGAGCAGTATTTGTGTTTGTGACACGCAGTCGCAATAGCTCTTATATCGTAATAAAAGTCCATATCGCCCAAGCCTACCTCCAACTGTAAACACAAAAGCTGCCCTCACCTTTGTGATAATATTGATGATGTCCCCCTCTTTCAGCGTCAGCTCGTCTTCATTTTGTGCTTCATATGGGAAAAGGACCTTACACTGCTCCCTCACTGGCAGCCAATGAAAACAAGCATAAATAAATCAACAGCTAGTAAATAATAAATCCTCCGGAGTCGTTTTAGAAAGTTGCACATCCTAAAAGATTCACTCGTCTTTTCCAGCGCCCATTGTACTGTGGTAAAACCAGAAGAGTAAATGTGCCGGAACTCCACCTGGGTTGCTAGGCGATGGGCAGAGTTCCGCTGGGGTTGCTAGGTAACGGTCAGAGCCTGCCGGTTTGCAACATTGCATTCCGGAGGTTTTCGAAGCGGCTTATTCCAGATACCAAAAAACATGAACTTAATGCCAAAAAACAGTTTGTTGGTTTTTGTTAAGTGCTTGTGCTGTTGAGACTCAAACAGAAACAAAATGTTCAAAATATGAATTTTGCGCATTACTTCCCCTTTAATAGTTCACTCAAATAATTTGCATGAGACATTTCTATATCTAGATTTGCGGTGACTGTATTCAGCTCCCTGATTTTGGAAAATATTAATACTCTGTTCCTGTTTTTCTTTTCTTATACAATGCTTTGCTATCCACATTGAAAATCTAGGATGCCGGTCCTTTCCACAAGCAAAACACCAACAACGTTAGAAGTAATGGCGATAAGAAACAATAGTCCATTAGAATGAAAGGAAACCTGCACTACAAATAAAGGAAGCGATAAGGAAATGTATTAAAGCTTAAAAAGATTTAATATGAGCCAAGTTTGAGACTAGTTTTTTGTAACAGGAAGTTCTCACCTTTAGTTTTGCCGTCAGGTTCAGTCTTCATGGTTTCAGCTGCTACGCTCACGCCTTTCCCTTCGTTGACCTGAGGAACAGAAAGATGACAGGAAACCTTTAGTTTCCAGACACAACAGGCTGAAGTGTTTTGAGACTTCCTGTGCTTGTCGCAGTACCCAGTCTGCAGAATGTGTTGTTGGTGTTGTGGTGCACAAACAAGGCACCAGTGATTCGGCAAAAATAGACCTACAATCCATTGCTCCTCAAAAGTAATTATAAATCTGTGCCTGAGCAAATAAATACATCATAAAATCATTAATTAAATGTACCAGTAGGGCTGCGTTCTAACAATTATTGTGGTTGTTGATTATTCTATCAATTATTCTGATGATTAATCGGATGAAATATTAGCACATTCTGCATATTTTTCATTTATAACTTTATAAAAAATATAAAATAATTCAACTCCTTTGTTAAATATGACATTTTATTATCTACAATGCAAAAACATAGCATTCTTTTAGTGAATGCTTGATCATTTGTAATAAAGGATGCATCTACAGCTAAAAAAAATAATGCTAACATCAACATGTGCAAAGCATAGTGTCCAGCCAGTCTGTTGATTTGGACTACCTGATCAATAAATGGATAGAAAATTTTGTATAACTGAAGCATAACCCGATCAACAGAATATCAGTTAGATTAATTTAAATATGGCACTTTAGACTAATATAATTTAATATAATTGCTTTTTAAAATAACTTCATATTTTATACTTATATGGAATATAAGTATAAAATATATTTTTCATTGTCGTTTTTTATTTACGAAACCTTTAGTTGATATAGAAGGGAATTTCAGATTTGGCAAGTGATTAAGAACAACAATGTTGTCGTTAGCATGCTAAATTTAAAACCATTTGGCATTTCAGAGCTAGCAAACGGTTAACAGCAACAATGCTAAGTTAGCTATTTAACCTCAGTTAAGACTGGAATTATTTGTCCAGAAAAAGACTAAATAGATGTTCAGCAATCAAACATGTGTATCAAGGCAGTATTTGTCAATGCTAAAAACAAAATGCTATCATTCCAAGTCAACTAAAGCTAATTAATTGGCATGCTAATGACAGATTTATTTCTATAGCATGTTTAAAAACAACAAAGGTTGACCAATGTGCTTCACAATTTACACAAATCTAACAACATGGCACACAGTAGCACATATGTAATGTGATTTTCACACTTAGCAAATTAAAAACAACAAAGTTTAAGTTAGCATTGACATGATGGGTAACAAATGAATGGCCACAGTGAAAAAAATTGGTATTTTTCTTCCCCGAGTTGCAGAAAAACCCATCGGATACATTTCAGTTCTGTACATCGCCCTTCTTTCATCAAATTCCTGGGATTTTTACACATCGACTAATTTATGAATCAACTCATATAATGTGCATCAAACTAATATTTGATGTTCCTGATAAAGCAGAAGTTTCTACCTCTTCAATGTGTTTGTTTTCTCTCAATCTTTCAACCAGATCCTCCACACTTCCTTAAAAGGTATAAATATTAAAACGTACCTAAATATGCTTAGTTTCTCCCATGAACACCTTTGCATCCTATGAATAGACTCAACGCAGAAACCAAGCGGCCAACTTGCTGACGAAGAGCGTTAAAGCCGCCGTTGTTCCCCAGCTGGAGTGGATCCCTCGGTGGTGTTTGTGGAACCAGGGTGGCTCTTCCCCAGGAAAACACACACATTCACAGCACGCAGTCTGTCTGAACACACACACGCCTCTGTTCTGCCCGACCTCTCCCTTCAACACTCCCTCCCTCCCTCCTTCCTCCTCTTCCTCATTCCCACCCTAATGAGACGCATGTGGAGCTGCGAGCTGTGAGGCATCACTGCAGCAGACAGGAGTCAACATCCACCTATCGCATACTGATAGCAGCCAAAACGCCGGCGCAGAATCGATGGAAGAGACTTTTCAAGGCCAGGCGGGATGAATGGGACGGCCCAGTTAAACATTCGCAGTTCACCAGTAAAATTTTACACTTCTCACTGGTTCACAGGCTTTTATTCTGAAAGTGTTTTAAGTCTTGTTAGCAAACATCTATAGATGTTTTTAGTCAGTTATTTCCTCTAAACATAAGAAGGCAAATCGAAGATAAGTTAAAGTTAAGATCAAGAATCGCAGATAAAGTATATGGAAAAGACGTGCGTCATAAACGATGATGTAAATAAAGCTTAAAAAATAAAAAGATTTTTGGAAACTGAAGTGTTTGAATAAAGTGACGGCAAAACTTAAAACAAAGGAGATAAACAGAGATCAGGATGGATGGATGGATGGATGGGTGGATGGATAAAAAAATGAATGGATGAACAGCAGGATGGATGATGGATGGATGGATGGATGGATGGATGGATGGATGGATGGATGGATGGATGGATGGATGGATAAAAAAATGAATGGATGAACAGCAGGATGGATGATGGATGGATGGATGGGTGGGTGGATGAATGGATGGATGGATAAATGGATGGATGGACGGATGGATAGATGGACAGTGGATGGATGGCTGGACGGATGGATAAAAAATGAATGGATGAACAGCAGGATGGGTGATGGATGGATAAATGGATGGATGGATGGATGGATGGATGGATGGATGGATGGACGGATGATGGATGGATAAATGGATGGATGGATGGATGGATGAATGGATGGGTGGATGGATGGATGGACGGACGGACGAACTTTCAGACTACTAGGAATAAAAACGACAAGTGGAAATAAAATCATTTCCTCTTCATTTCCATCTGATCCTTCATTTTCTGTCGAGTTTCGTCAAGAAAAGCTCAAAGTGCTTTACACCATAAGAACAATACAGTTACCAATTATGAAACGGCAATAAACATTACACTTTGTCACAATACCATCAAAATCACCAATACCCATATTGATCAATGTTCTGGCTGTTATGTTATAATTGGGTTTTTAGCCTTAATTTACAGGAACTCAGCGTTTCTTCAATACATATTATTGTCCGCTGGTAAAAACGGGATTATTGTGTCAGATTCTGGACTTGACATCCAGCAGCTTCCAAAATCTGACAGTTTGATGTTTGGGTTGGGTCACCTTGGCAGCGTGACGGCAGATTGCAGCCAATCGCTTCCTCTGCAGCGTAAACGATACGCTCCAGATTGTGTTCGTCCTTGGCAGTGGCAGCAGATAGAGGATCTGACAGCAGAGGAGTTAAAGTAGGACACGGCTCTCAGCAGGTGGAACGTCTTTTACTGCTGCAGCAGGAAGGACATCCTGCATTTTGCTTTCTTAAAGCAAGAAGTTTAGAATAAAGTGCCTGTAACTTAGTTCCCACAAAGCAGAAGTGGCTTGAGATGCAGATTCTTGAAGGTGATGGTGCAATGAGGGGCTGATGTTTAGAAATATTTAAACCTTTACGCATCAGCAAACAGCAGTTTTGAAGCTGGTAAGTTTAAAGCTTCAGTCATTTTTTAGCCATGACGTCTTCTACCCTGAAAGTGAAAGGTTCTAAGACTCAAAAAGATTCCTCAGAAATTATTTAACGGAGTCAGAGAAGGAACTGATCAACCTTTCAGGTTTATTTGAATTAAAGGCGATCTATTATGCTAAGTGGGTTAGCATAATAAATCGTATACAGGTAATACAAAACATGTTCATTACATTTTCTTGCACAAATTTAAGCTCAGGTCTGATTTTTTAAAGTTGTTTTAGGGCCTCCTGTCACTTTAAATCCAAATAAGCTGCTGCTGGCCACGCCCCCAACACAAACAACAGGGCAAATCGTTTTCCTTTCCAACCATAGCCGCGCTGCCGCTGTAGAACAATCCCGTTAACTAAACGAAATCTGGAGATGCAAGTGTTACTAATTTAGTTTTATGCATCTCAGCAAATGGAAAAATAACAGAGGAAAGACGTTTAATAATAACGTAAAACCACTCCCCCCCCCTCCCCCTCATTCTCTGTGTCGGCTACGCTACCCTCAGACTTGTTGCCATAGCAACTGCCAACAACGCCACGTCGGGTTTCAGGTTCAACACCAAAAAACACGCAAACATTTCCCCCAAAAAACAGAACATTCAGTCGCTTGCAGTATGTAGGCTTGATGTTTATTCCTTATTAATAAGTGATCGCTATGGTAGATTAGCTACAGCTGCTATTAGCTAAGCTAACACAGTGGTGGTTTATTAGCTCATTTAAACAGTGCTCTACTGATGATCTGTCAGAGTTAGTGTGTAGGTCGCCTTTTTAATTTTTTTATAACTGAACTGAAACACACCAAATTCCACATCACATCTACATGCTAAAGTTGTCAAAGTCAAGCTAGCTAGCATAACTGAGCTACTTCCCTCTCCCTCACCATTTTCTTTCTCAGTTAAAACTTTTTTCTGACCTTGTTGTCGCAGAGTTGTACATTTAATATTTTGCGCGTTATATTGACAACTTGATAGCTAAACCCAATGACAGTAATGGTCAGTGAGCAGTCTTTTTGTGTGACGTGTGGGGTCCACACAACCGGACATCTGTTAAAAGCAGAAGAAGAGCCTCCACTACAACCAACAAGAATGTAGCAACAGCAAAACACTTGTCATCTTTTCCAGCAGCCATAAAACAGCTCATACAGTCAATAAAACCAGCTGACCAAACCTGCTGGATCTCAGCTTGGGTTGCTAGGTAACGGGGCTAGCTGGGCTGGGCTGGCTGATGTTGCTAGGTAACGGGCTGGGGTCAGCTGGAGTTGCTAGCTGAGGAACAAAACCTGTCGAATGTGACTCAAAACTCAACAAACATTAACAATGTTGCTACATTGTTGTTTTGTAGCAACTTTAACTGGTTGCTACAAAAAAAATTTTTTAAGCGCTTAAGGTGTTTTTAGAACCAGTAGAAACCGAAATGGAAGTATAAAAACGTAAAAAATTGTGAATTTTGCATAACACATCCTGATTAAATGTCTTTTTTTCTGCTTTTGTGTAAAATCGTTCACGTTTCCAGTCTTCCTTCAAACACATCGAAAGTAGTTCGTAACCACTTAACCTTTCCTTTATGTCTGTAGCCCTCAATGTCGCCAAAGCTAAGCAATTGTAGCAAGGAAAGTAGGTCACATTCAGAAGAATTACAATGAGAAAGACTCTTCTCTCTGAAAATAAGATGCTGGCATAAATTAAGCTGCATTTGGATGAACCACCAGATCTCTGGAAGTGATATCCAGGGAGGGATGAAAACAAAATGAAGACGTTTGGAGAAAACAAACACTTGATACTATTTGTGGAGTATAATGGTGGAGGGTTGATGTTTTTAGTTTTGTTTTGTTGCCACAGCAGCTTTGCACCTTGCAGAGTTTGAGTCAACTTCCCCTTTGAGTCAGACGAGAGGGTCTCTGTCTCTAAAAATGTACTTTTTCCCTTTACCCGAAATGGCATTTTACATTTTAGGACTTCTTATAGTAATTCAGTTTAATTGAATACCACTATGCGAGTTAAAATGACTGCTGATTTTCTATTTGTTTCACTTTAAGACACAACAAGCAAATATCTAGCAAAATAAAACACACTGGTGAGAAAGAGCACAAATTAAACTGCATATGTCATAATTTTTATGCAGTTTTTCTATTTAAGTGTGTAGCAAACTTTCAAGAAATATGAAAAAATACACGAAAGAAGAAGCGAGCACAAAGCAGGCCAGAATGCACCCGAGAGTTGTTGAAATGAAGCATCAATTCATAACATAATGTTCACTGAAAGACAAAATATAAAGTCTCCAGCAGAAATCTGAGTTTATAAAGTGAAAATTCATCTGGCTGTCTGACGGTGGCAGATTGGAGACCTAACAAACCGACCCCACGGAGACGTGTTTGTCACACAAAAGGTGTGATACAAAACACCGTTTGACAACATTCAGATAAACATCGTAGCTTCTGCTCTAGTTATGACCAGCATTGTTACTGGTGTGAACAGTCATGCATCAACCCTTTCCTCTAAGCAACAGTGTCACTAGAATAGCCTGCTTTATGTGAGTCATGCTGTTACTCTGCAAGTCTCCCTTTTTTACACATGACCAGGCTACGTCTTATTTATGTCTTAGTTAAACGACAGTAATGGAGCAATCAAATTGTTATTCTGACTCAATAAGTCCATCTACAGTCAGGATGTTTTCACAACCGACAGTCCGGTAGATGTGGTTCGGTGTGGGACCAAAACTGTAACATTTGTTACATTTTCAGCTGCTGCAGTTCTCTTTCTCACTGCACTGTGTCAAACAAACCAAACCATTTGAAAAACCTGTTCCCTTCCTAGCCTGTGGGGGCGCTGCATCAAGAACCACTGAAGAAAACAACATCGAGTGCAACTTTCTTCTTTATAAAATCTTAGCCAAAACTGAGTAGCGTCAGATTTGAGTGGTTTTAGGATTTCACTTTTGTTTCTGGTAAAAGACCATTAGCCATTTCTCCTGCTAGCGCTAGGCACCCGTGTTTGTTTTGGTTGTTTTTACCCAGAATGCCCTGTGCTATGGTAAAAAAAACCCCTTGTAAATGCGCTGTTAAGTAAGCTAATGGTGGAGAAACAACTCACCATTAAAGGAAAACCGTTTATCCGCCATCTTCTGTGGCTATGCTAACTAGCATTAGCTTTCACATCCGACCCTGCTGTTGAGGGATAATAATGCAAGAACACTTTCTCAAAGATCAATAAACTTTAAGTTTCAATCAAAATTTAAAGCTGGAACTGGAAGACATTTTAAATATCCAAAATAAATAAACAAAACAACCAAAACAACAAATAAAAGGAATTACAGAGTCTCTGTAAACAAAATTATCCTTCAAAAAAAAAGCTAGTGGAGATCAAAACACCAAACTGAACTTTATCATCCAATTTTTGGTAGAAAGAGAGAAATAATAAATTATGCCAGTGGAAATTTTAATTTATTATGTGATTAAGTCATTAATTTATTGCTAATTGCAAAAGGCCTAATACTGCAGCTTTAATAAATCGCTTTTTAATCATGAAAACAGTCTGTGTCCTACCTACAGCCAAAGTCAACTGGATCCAGATGACAAATACTCACTTCCTGTTCCTTTAAACAAAGTCTTGTTTCAAATTCGTCATCTGCTTTTAAAAAAACAATGTAAAGTGCTGATTATAGTCCATTCTATACATAGTTAGAGCACTTAATGGAGGTGACATTTGCCGTCCAAGGAGTGAGCAGCCAGGTCTCAAACATCAGGGTCAGTTGACCTTCCAGATCGGCTCCACAGAGTGACTCAGCCGGATGGAGCCGCTCCCCCACCTCCCGTCGCCTCATTAGGGAGCAGAAAGACTCGACTTGCCGTAAAATAACACACTCAGCGGGAAAGGCGCGCAAACATCCTTCAGATGCACAAACTGCTCCACAGGAGCCACAGGAAGCCCTGATGACCAGCAGCAGCTTTTAGGAATCGTTCCTTTAAAAAGGTTTAAAAGTTTCAGCTTCGCTTCGCCTTTTGTTCACTTAAATGTTTGAATTTCCCTGGTTTGGGTTTGTAATTAAAATAAAGAAGGTCAATTACAAATAGTTGCATTCCTAAAATTATCTTTTGCAAAAACACAAAATCCTACCGAGTATTTTTGGTTTAGTTTCTAGTGCAAAGATCTTAATATGCTTTAAATGAGACAAACTAAGTTAAAAAAACATTTTTCAGCAATAGATAGAGGGTTGTGTGAAGTGAATAATTCCTTAATATTGATGAAAAAGTTATAGTTCTAGTGGCAGATAAATTAACTTAAAACATGAGAAAAATATCTTGTTAAATAATCTCCCAATTTAACTGGAACTTTTTCATTAATATCAACGAATTAATTACTCAACACAATCCTGTATATTTTCCTGAATAGTAACTTTTAAGTTAGCTTGTCTTATTTAAAGTGTAATAAGATGTTTGCACTAGAAATTAGACCAAAAATACTAGATTTTGTGATTTTGCAGTGCACTTTCAGCAGAAAACAGCCATTCTTTGAGGAAGATTATGCTCCTTTCACCCAAACTGTAAATATATCAACTTTTTAATCCATTTTATGAAGTTTGGATGAACAAACTGCTGAACAAGCATCAGATCCAGTCTGGTTTGTTTTATTATTAGTGGAAAAACGAGGCGTTTGTGTTAGTTTATGTGTCCGAAAATGAGGTCAAGTGACACCTTTACAAGCAAAAGATTATTTTTTAGTGCAAAAATACTAAGAACAACACTTGAAATCCTCATTTTAGTCCTAAATGTTTTAACTTAAACCAATTATGTTAACTCTATTTTTAGGTTATCTTTATTCTGTCTTGCAATTTTTGCTTTCTGTACAGAATGGTTGCTTATTTAGTTTCCTAGTTTTCACCTTGAATCAAAAATATTTACACAACCTTCAGCGGATAAGGAATGCAATATTGCCATGTCAACTTCAAATCTCTTTGTTTTAAAACAAAGAAAGTCCAATAGAGGCATTGAGAAGTGGAGTAAATTTTAAAGAGAAAGGTGAGGAAAGAGCAGAAAGACGGAGGAGAAGAGGCAGAAAAAGCCGGAGCCTACCGTCGGTCCTGCTTCGGTTTGAGTGGGAGCTTTGCTGCATCAGCTCAAAGGCAGCAGCAGAACATGTGAGCAAGCAGAGCAGACTGAAAAGCCGTATTATTTCCCCTTCGCTCAAAGTGTGCGCTGCAGAGCTCTCACTTCTGCCTTGCTTGTGAAATCCCTGCAGGATGTGTGTGTGAGGGTGTGTGTGTTCGTGTGTTAACATAAAACCACTTCCTGTGCTGTGAAACTGAGACAGAGAATTGGGAGGAGCTAAATGTAAGACTTTCTTACAAAAAAAATAACAAAAGCAGGTATATTCCTGTGTTTTAAAGAGTTTATGTTGTAAAATATGCATTTTTAGTGTGCTAAGTATATTTATTTAATATAGATGTTCTCAGTTTTAGATGATGACATTTCAGGAAGTGAAGGCGATTCAATAAGATGTCCTCTGCTGGGAGCGAAACACGTAACGGTGCGGCTTACCTTTTCTGAATCCAGATCCACGGAGCGCGGCCGGAGCTTGACGGGCTGGTCTTTGAAGATGTTACCGAAGCCAATCCCCTGAATCTGCAAAAATATGCAAGAGAAATAATCAATTCTGATACTAAAACATCAAACAGAGATTATTTTTAATGACAAATAGCTAAATTAGGCGACTTCTGAAGGTCTTTAGCTGCACTGCAAAACCAGAACATCTTAGTAGTTTTGGTCTAGTTTCTATTCCAGATATTTTAGTACACTTGAAATAAGACAGGGGCTGCACAGTGGCGCAGTTGGTAGAGCTGTTGCCTTGCAGCAAGAAGGTTCTGGGTTCGATTCCCGGCCCGGGGTCTTTCTGCACGGAGTTTGCGTGTTCTCCCTGTGCATGCGTGGGTTCTCTCCGGGTTCTCCGGCTTCCTCCCACAGTCCAAAAACATGACTGTCAGGT
>CAEGAE010040265.1:0-100072 GCA_903067095.1 Girardinus metallicus
AAAAAGCGAAGCTCTCGATTTACCGGTCGATCTACGTTCCTACCCTCATCTATGGTCATGAACTCTGGGTCATGACCAAAAGAACGAGATCGCGGATACAAGCGGCCAAAATGGGTTTCCTCCGTAGGGTGGCTGGGCTCTCCGTTAGAGATAGGGTGAGAAGCTCGGTCATCTGGGAGGGACTCAGAGTAGAGCCGCTGCTCCTTCACGTCGAGAGGAGCTAGTTGAGGTGGCTTGGGCATCTGGTCAGGATGCCTCCTGGACGCCTCCCTGGTGAGGTGTTCCGGGCACATCCCACCGGGAGGAGGCCCTGGGGAAGACCCAGGACACGCTGGAGAGACTATGTTTCTCGGCTGGCCTGGGAACGCCTTGTGGTTCCTCCTGAGGAGCTGGAAGAAGTGGCTGGGGAGAGGGAAGTCTGGGCCTCCCTTCTTAGGCTGCTACCCCTGCGACCGGACACCAGATAAGATAGATAGATAGATGGATGGATGGATGGACGGATGGATGGATGGATGGATGGATGGAGTTGCATCATGATCTGGAAAACTGACCTGTTGGATATAAAAAAAAAAATAATTCATCAAAAAATACACCAAATTGGAAAAATATTTTCACATCATGATTTTTATCTTTTACTTATCTACTCATATTTACACATATATTTTTCTCAATATACTAATCATCATTTGGCGCTTAGTCATTACATTGTTTATTAATTGTTTATGTTTCTCTTATATTTCCAGAGAGTTTAAATGTGGAAAAATATGACATTAACTTTGCTCATTGTAACATTTTTACATTTTTGCAGTAATTAGTTCATTTATAAGATGATTGTCTTCTGCTAGGAGTTTTTGCAAGGTTGAAAAAGAATCTGCTTTATTTTTGTACAGGCGTAGGCAATGTACTGTTTATAAGCACAATCTTTTCTAATGGTTGTTAAAGAATGTTCTGATCAACAAACTTTATGTAACTCACTGTATTTTCTCTTTACTGTAGTAAAACCCAGTGAAACAGCTGCATCTGCCTTTGTCATTGTTTGTGTTTTGATTTGTCCCAAATATTAAGTATATGAAGTACTCACACATTTTGGATCTTTTTTTTTTTTTTGCTTTTTAAAACAAATCAGTCATGATCAACAAAATGTGGCTTTCTTGACAGAGAAATGTACTTTTTCTAAAGTTTTGTACATTTTCACAACTGAATAACAACTGAATATTTCTAGTGGGAGTAATACATCTTATGTTAATGACAATAAATAATTTTAGACAGAATTAGCAGCAAAATATTGGATATGTGACTATTCTAGAATTAAAACGACTTAAGATAAAAAATATTTGGTTTTATATTAAAGTAAATTGACAAGATGTTACAGACAAGCAATATTCATGGCAACATTCCCGACAGACCGTTTTACCTCATCCAAAAGGAGTTTCTGCCTCCCGCCTCTCTAACACTCTGCGCCGTTCGAGGGTGGGTGGGCGCTCTGTTGTGCCTTCAAAATAAAAGCACGCGAGTTGAAGATTTCAAAATCAAATATTTTTAGCAAACTCGCCTCTCCAGTATTAGCGGGGAAACGATACCCCGGTTCCTACCTCTATGAATACTATAATAAACAATTATCTACTCATATTTACACATATATTTTTCTCTATATATTAATCATCATTTGGCGCTTAGTCATTACATTGACTAAGTGCCAATATTTCGAGAATAAAGTCATATTGATAAATCTTCCACCTGCACATTTTAAATAAATAATAATAATAAAAACAAGACAGCGGGTTCTCCTTACATCAACCATAAAATGAGTTTATTTCACTGGAGGTCCAAACGTGTTTATGTGTTGCCCCAGGATGCATAGAAGATGTCATTGTCACAGAAATTCAGATTCTACTAAAGGAAACCAGTGTTTACAATCTCTATGTTCATTTGCTCAACCGGTTCATTAGACCAGACTCTCGCTAATATGCTGCTGTGAGAACGGGGCAAAGCATCTTTAACTGAGAAAAGGAAATTAAGAAACAGAGGCGTTTTTAAAAAAAATAAAGCCATTAGCTTTTCAACATCGGCCCGGATGTGGCGTTACATTAGAAGAAAGGAGAGTAAGGCTACTGGTATCAGTCGGTTAAATCCTTGTGTGGGGAAAAGAAAACATGATGAATCTAATCTTTTATTGTTTGTGCAGTTTACAAGTGGAAATCTGCTCCTGTACCAGAATATAAACTTTGTTCAGCGGCCAGATTATAGTACAAGCTAAAGTGTAGATTGAACTCCAAAGTGGATCATTCCTTCAGCTACACTCATCAAGACAAGAGGAAGTGACCAGCATCTGGTGGTTTCTGACTGGTTCACCAGCGTTTCAGCCCTCTGGAGTCTGTGTGGGAGGAGAATGGAAAACAGGATGGAGAGGGGGGAGCAACATCTTAACATTTCATTTTAGAAAAACAAAAATCAGAAACTAGAAGTCCATTTAAGTCCGTGTGTTCTGCTCCCTCAGAAGGGCTGTGGTTCTTCAGCCACTTTGGGGCGAGGGAAACAGAGGGTCAAGGGGGATTCAGAAGGGGGGGAAAGGCTGTCTCGTTCCAGCCTCAGTTTAGCCGTTGGACGATGACAGCATTCAGCAGGTTGGCCTCCTGCAGCGTCTGGCTCTCGTCTGCCAGCTCCTTGTTGGGGAAGGTCGTCATGAGAACGAACTCTCTGGCGGCCATGGCGGGTCGGGCCAACACCACGAACTGCCGCAAGTCCGAAACCCTGAGGAACACCAGCAGAAACGAGGAAAGCCATTAGCTTAGAGAGAAAATGATGCAGGACATTTTATTATTTTAGTTTTTCATCAGTTAAAGTTACTTTTCCCTTCACAGGCTAACGCACATGCCTTTTCTTCTGTAACATACTTACTGTACAGTCTCATTGTTATTTTTGTGGGGTTTTTTTTAACCTTTGTTTTATTATGCATGTTCCAACTTGTTATGACAACTGAATTTCCCCATTGTGGGACAATAAAAGGATATTTCTGCTGACATTATTCCCCCAATAAAGACATCTGGTGGAACACAAGAGATGTTTGTTCTAACAAACTTTGATTTTATGTAAAAAAAGAAAAGAAAACAAAAAAAAAACCTTGCCCCTCTGTGAAACTGTAATTGCCCCGCTTGATTAATCTTCAGTTAACAGTGACTGACCTCGCATGTTGGACCACTGGTGTTAAATTCACCAAGGCATCATTCAAAAAAATAAAGAAATAAAAAGATCACTATAATACTAGCCAGTACTAGAATTTGCACCACTTAGACATGTTGGCTTCTCGAAGAAAACTGGGACTTCTCTCCAGTGAGGGTGCGGCGGTTTATTAGCTTAACGTTACTCGATCAAATATTTACTTTAAGGAGGCTCCCTTTCTGAATGAACAATTGCCACAAGAGTATTTAAACTATGATATGACACCTATTTAAAATACTTGCACTTGTTTTGTTTCTGCAGATGATTGCACCTGAAGGCATCATCCTAAACGGTGTCCTATAATGTTGGACCTGGGAGTGGTCAGATCTCATCCGTTTACAGGGAAGAGAGATGAAAACTGACAATAAGAACACTAATCTGTGATCACATAATCTCTTTATTTGTCTGCATTAAGTTGACTATTTCTTGTTCTGTTTATTATAAAAAAAATAAAAATAATTCCAAAAGACAAATGAGGTTAAACTAAAAAGTGAGTTTTTTTTAAAACTCACGCTTAGGGTACAGCTTTGATTACAATCTTAAAGGTGCAGTACTATGCGTTTTCCAGCCACATATTTGGTATTTATTGATTATAGCAAATCAAGTAACCGTGTTACCTTCAGTTATTATAAAAATTCTTTATATATCAAATTACTTAAAAGAAATTTTACTTGAAATTGGGCCTCTGTTTCTTTAAGAAACTTCTGCTCTTGCTGAAACTCCACTTTCATGAAGTCATCAAAACATGGCTCCTCTATTAAACCTTAACGTTTTTACCAGAATTGAACTGAACTATAACAAGCTCAGCAGATACACAGTTCCACCAGGTGTTTGCTAATTGCTCCTGGCTAGTCTGAAGGAGCTGAGTGGTGGAGCCACGGGGGTGAGGGGGCTACTCTGTGAGGTGAAAGCTTGGAACCTGCAGCTGAGGAAGAGCTTCAACTTGAAGGAAAAAGTAGGTTCAACCAGGTGTTTTGTACAGCTGGTTGCCATAATTCTTCAAACATGCATAACAATGGAGACAACACTCCAGGTATGTTTTTGATGAGGGAGTAACATCTTAACCTGTCATAAAGCTCAAAAAGTCAATTTAATGTAATACTGCTCCTTTCACAAAGTTCTGCACTTTTGTGATTTACAACTATTCCACTTCCAGAAGTCTCCGCCTCCAACCCTATAAGTGTTCACCTGTGGGTGTGGTTGAACCTCTGGACCAGCTTGCCGCCATCAGCCAGTCGGATCTGAATGTTAGTAGTAGGTAGAGTGGGGTCAAGGCTGATGGAGGAACTGGCTTGGGCCTCGTTGGCGGCCTGGTCCTGCTGGGAGGTGGGTGGAGCTGAAATCAACTCTGGAGTGGCACTGGAGAAAAAAGAAAGAAGAAAAACCCAAGAGATACAATAATCAGGCTAAATTTATAAAGAATTGTTGATATCCAGCCAGATATACACCTGGTTAGAAATCTCACCTTCCTAGCTTCTGTCCTTCACCTTCGAAGGCTTTAAAGGCGACCTTGGGCTTAGCAAAGTCCTCGTCTCTGTGGTCCTCCATGTCCAGGTTGACCTGACCACCTCGAGCACGCTGCCTCAGCTCCAGAGGAATCTCCCTGCAGGAACACATCAACGTGACTGATGCTGGATCTGATTTATCTGCTTACGACATACGGCCTGTAAAAGTTGTTCTCACCCTCGTCTGATTGCCTCCAGGAAGTTAGCGTTCCCTGGATCGTTGTAGGTTCTAAGTTCACCGTTATCCAGGCTGAAGCCCGTCTTCCACAACTTCAGAACCACGTGTACCTACCGCAAAAAGAAACACAACATAACCACTTGAGACAACATCACTACACCCTGGGGTTTAATTCTGATGCAGTGCAGGGGGCGGGGGAACATTTATTGTAGGGGTGCAATAATTGCAATTTCCTGGCCGACCTTTAAACACCAACAAAAATGACCACACCACAGACATTAGCTGCTTTTAAATAGGATTGATAAATAGGATTGAAGGCAATTTCAAAAATGTTTTTTGATAAAAAGTTTTGGTGCTAGAATGAGGTGGTGTTTTTGGCCATATCGACATTGGTGGATTTTGCAAAACTGCAATGGAAACACTTTATTCACATCACAAGTCACATGATCAACAACCAGATGTTGCTACTGGCAGAAACGATGAAGAAGACAACAGGAAAAGATAAGAGAATATTTAATGACTTATGTGAACAAACTTGTTCACCTGTTATTTTAATTGCTTTATTTAATGGAAACACCGCAATTGCAAAAGTTTTCAAAATAAGCGGAATAGCAATATCAAGTTTTGTGCACATTTGTGGCGGAAGTGCAGCTACTGAAAACAGATGTTTCTGTCACTCAGTGAGATTTTAAAGTGGATTATTCTGCTTTGGATTATTAGTGTTCTCTTTATTGCTCGGAAAACAGCCTTGGTTTGTAAGGTGCCTCAATGTTTATTTGCATCGCAGAGGATAACCGGGATCTGATTGCCATGGTAACACCAAGGTAAACCCAGCAGGAAGTGAAGGAAAGGAGGATCTGTTCTTACGTCTTGCTGGCTGTTAGACCCTTGTCTCTCTCCAGCTACGTAGGTCGACTCCTCTTCTGGAGCGGCGCCCAGTCTGTAACCTCCACCAACAAAAGCCTAACAAACGACACAAGGTTATGAAAACAAAGTGAAAGACAAACAGAAAACAGACAGTAAAAACGTAAGTAAACTGGACCTTTGCTTTGCTGGTTTCTCCTAGTCCTTTCCCAGTCCGGTCCAGTGGCACGGCTCCATGTTCTCTGGCCCCTTTGAACAGATCCTCCACAACCTCGTTGGAGCTCTTCTTCTTTGGCGGACCAACGATCTGTTGCCCGCTGCGCTCTGATCCCCCCGCGAAAAACCTGTTATGATTGAGACAATGATATATCAAAATTCTTGTATTTCACAATAAGATATAAACGATACGATAAATTCCCACCTCTGCAAACCGAGCGAGCTTTCTCTGTAAATTTGTGTTTCATACAAAACCTTGTTTTGTCAAATCATGAGAGAGTCAAATAATCAGAAGGGAATGATTCAATCATTAGCCTGGCCAGAGCAAACCGCTTCATGGGAAAACATTTTCCTCAAGAGCAAGACATGAGTTTACTGTAGCAGTACAGTTTCTTTCCGTCTTTTGAATGGGGCGTCGGTAGCTCTGTTTCCACTGACGATACGATGGCGCTAATTGACATTTTGAAAATAAATTAACTTAACACAAACACAGCAATTTTGAAAATACTCAAACTGTTTTACACTAAAAAGTTTTGGCGTTAGATTGAGGTGTTTTTTCTGACCGTATCAAAATTTATCCATGCCGCAAAACTGCCATGGAAACACTTTTTGTGCATCACACGACTCGCATGATCAACAACTGGTGGAAAAGATGAAAATGACAGAATAGATGAGGACGAGAATAGGAAGTAGTTGCAGGATGGTGGAGTGCCATGCTTTCCAATGACTATTGTGTAAACAGACTTACAGCTACATGTGTGATTTCAATTGCATTTGTTTATTGAGACACTGCAATCGCAAAATTGTATTTGTTAGATATTAGCGGAATATCAACTTTTTGCGCACAGTTGGAAAGAAAACACAGCTAGTGTGGAGGGTGTTGAATGGGACACAACGCTGATGTAGAAAATGGAATGTAAAGTATTTATCTAAAAGTATTTAGACAACATTAGATATCTTGACCTGGGCCTTCATTTTCTCAGGGCGTATTAAAAGTAATAGAAAATAAAACACAGATGGTCTTTGGGTTATTCCATAAAGGTTGAAGTTCTCAGCAGCACAAAGAACCAGAAATCTGTCAAGGCGAAGCTAACTGGTTTGGACTGGCATTGTTTACGTATTTCAAAAGGAAGAAAAAAACATAATTCAGGTGAGCAACTATCAAATCAAATCAAATCAAATTTTATTTGTATAGCACATTTCAGCAGCAGGGCATTTCAAAGTGCTTTACATCATAACAAACACAAAAACACAGTCATGCAACAATGAAACAATCAAAAGCATTACATTATGACAAGTGCAACTGTTAAATTCGTAATTGATTACGTTTCAAATGTAACTCTAAACAGGTGGGTTTTTAGTCGAGATTTAAAGGCACTCAGTGTTTCAGCTGTTTTACATTTTTCTGGAAGTTTGTTCCAGATTTGTGGTGCACAGATCAGAAACTATTATGGTCATTGTTTAAAAAAGTGAATAAGCAGCTATTCATACCGACTTAAGTCTGAGGTACATAATACAGCACAGAAAATACCAGTAAACAAACACACCCAACAGATGACTACCTTTGTTTCCAACAAAAAGTATGATTGAAGCCTGGTTTAAGACCATAAAACCACTTCAAGAGTGTAGATTAGTAAAATATTTGATTACTATTTCTGGACAAAATGTTCGGTTCATGTGCCGATTTAATAAAATCGCCATTAAAACCTCCCTCATCTGTTACAAAGCAGCCCAGCGGATCGCCCTGGCAGAGGAATCTGTTTATGCAGCAGGAACACCAGCAGCTCCCAGTGAACGAGGTGGGGGCCCAAACTGGTTTGGTGCTTTCTGGAACCAGCTTCCTAAGGTGTGCCTTTTCATTTGTCGGCCTCAGTCAGGATGAGGATCCCAGAGAGCTGCTATGAATGCAACAGCCATTTAGAAGGGAAAGAGAAAATCGCTTTTCCCTTCATTAATCTAGAACTTATCAAAACTTCTGAAATATCCACTTGTTTATTTTTATATTTAATAGTAGCTATATTCCCATCTGATTATTATTCGAATATTCAACAAATTTTTAAAATGTTGCAAAAAAGAAGAAATAAAAAGAAAACAGGCATATTAATTGTGTTTCCTTCTACTGGTTTGGAGTGCATCAACCAGGCTATGCAAGGTGGAATTTTGTCATATGTTGATGTTACGGATGGCGTAGTAAACAGGAAGCAGAGGTTGCTAAAAAGCATGGAGCACACATCTCAGAAAAATAGAGAGAGTCATCATTTAGAGGTTTGAACTTTGTCCCTCTGGTAAGGCACAGACCCATCACTGGATGGGAAAGTTCACTATGTCAGAACTTATCCTGAAAATGTGTTTCCATCTCCTCTTTAGCACGTTAACTCTTCTTCGGAAAAGCCAAAACCATGTCAAGTGAGTGGAAAAACTTGGAAGTTATTTAGAATTTTAAGTTTCCATTAACCTTTTCTAAATCAATACATCAAAATGCAAATGAAAAAAAGCATCGACAGAAACATGGCAGGGTTTCCCCCAGAGTAGGATAAGCCTGGAGGGCCACCAGGTTTTCTGAGGGCCACCTGAATGACTAGTGTCTAAAAGCTCCAACATGGAGAAGCTAATAAAATATACTTTGAATGACTTTTTATTCTTTAATTGCACATTTAAATGTAGAAATAATTCCACCTGAGAAAAAGAAAAAAGCCATGATTAGACAGTCCACTTACCTCTGACCCTCCTCTTCATCACTTTCATCCTCTGCCTCATGCATCAGATCTCTGAAGGAGGTCACCCTGGGCTGACTACTGTACATAAATGGTAGTTTTTATATTGCAAAAATTACTAAAAATAATAATACAACAAGTCTAAACAGAACAGATGTTCAAAGAATGTAAAAAAAAAAAAAAAAAAAAGATCCCACCTGGGCCCAGTAGATCGAGACACGGAAGAGCCGCCCTCAGGCTGAGGAAGTGTGATAATGTCATCATCGTTTCCATCTTCAAAGAAACTGCCCAGTGCAAGCTGGGGAGGAAACGTGGAAATGAGACGCAGGAATGCTGCCAGGCGGCTTTCACTCAGCGTCTGACTGGTGAATCAGTATCACCGGCCTCATTGAGACCTGAAACTAACATCTGTCCTGGGTCAGGGCGGATGAAGAAAAACTTCACTTCAAACTTTCATTCCATGGTCTACTGGTTCTTTATGCACAGTGAGCAACAGAAGGCTTTCTATGAGGAATGGGGGTTGAAGTGTAGCCAATATTATTATACCTAACGTTAGAAAGCTGAGAAATATATTGATCAATGCAGATCAATGGATTTCTGAAGACTACTATTAAACCAGGGGTCTGCAGCCTGAGGATCTTTGGCCCCTCCACCCACGGCTCTTCCAATAAGAAATATTTTTGATTAGAAGGCAATAAGAAAGGTGGTTTATGAGTTTTTTTGGAAGGTTTATGCAGCATCTACATATCTAAAACAGAAGGGCACCAATTGTCCAAGGCTTTTAAAAGTAACTAGAGCTACAATATGCTACCTATCTTTCTTTATTTGACATATGTTGATAGGCAGGGCATATTCACCTGTTCTCATATGACAAAATAGTTTTTTTTTGTTTGTTTTTGGAGTCACTTTGATCAAAAATATTAAGACTTTAGTTGAATTTCCTTTGCTTTCCACAGAAGCTGAGTGTGGACATTTACTTTTCCCAATGGTTTTCTTGAAATAAGCTAATTTCCCAGTGGTTTTCTGAAGATGAGTTAATCTCGTGAAATCAAACCTTGTTTGCTCAAAACTAACACCAGACGTTTGATGTGTGCGTTAACTTCCATTCCTCAGATACATGTGGTTGTGCCTGCATTTTAAGGAAATCAACTTAAAAGAAAACTACCAGAAAAAAATTATATGCGGAAAACATCTGTTCTTGGCTTCTGTAGGTTTCAAAATAAGACTTACTTTAGTACATATTCAAAAAGACATTTCATGTGGCTCTACACAAGTTTTTAATTTTGGAGCAACAGGAGGAAGGTGGCTTTTTTAAAATGTTGCTAACCCCTGGATTTAACAATCAAACTGTTAGCTAACACCAACACACAAAAAAAGGTCGTTTATTTTTGCCCGCTGTGCATGCTAACAGTGCTGTTGACCACTATGGGAGGAACAAGTTTATTTCGTCTGCACAGTAAGTCACTCAGATTTGATTGTTCAGGCCAGATCTTAAAACCAAGTGAGAACAAAGGAACCTTTAGTTGTTCAATGAAACTGAACCTGCCGGGATAAGATGGAGCGCCATGTTTTCTCACAGTTGTAGGTTTGACAAATAAAAATGAGAAGCAAAAACAAAAACATGTTGATTTATTTAAAGTAACATTTCTAATATCTAATCAGCAGCGGTAGTTGGTCTTGGTTTTTATGACTCAACTGCTTGCACTAAAATGCTGCCAGGTCTCTTGTTTTTCACTAAAGAGTTTTTGACAGTTATTACATTACTGTCAAAGAAATTCTGACTGCACTAAGCCAACACAGTTTAACAATGCCTCGTGAAAAAAAAAAACGTAAAGTCTGTTATCCAATGTCTGCTTTTGTGCTCACATGACTGGCATGTTGACAAGTTTCCTTTGTATCTACCGAGTCGCTTTTAAGCAGAAACTAGAGATTATTTAGTTTCTCTAATTAAGCTCCTTTATTCAGGTGTCTTTTTAATATGTCTGTAACCATAAACACAATGTTATATTTGAATTCGATTGATGACTCTGCTTTCTTTTCAGATTACAGGCTAGCAGCTTTACCCTTACTGCGTCAACTAAATTTAATCCAACCTAACCTAACAGGGGGCTAAAGCTGGCTAGCACGGCTCATTGGAACCACGGCACGCCGGCTAAAACTTGATAGAAAGACGCCCGCATACAGACGAGTACAGCTGTTCATATAGCCGTGGATGTTACAGCTATGTGGCTGTCCGACAACGTCTCTGTTGGTGTATGAAATCACTCGGGTCGGTATTGTCCAGGGGTGACTTGCACAATTGACTGGCGACACAGGCTAACGTTAGCCGGTAAGCTACTCATCAAACACATCGTTTAACCGCAGTTTGCTTCTGACAGAGCGCGGTTCTGCTCGATACAGCCGCAGGAAAACCCGCTGAAAATCTCTACCTGCAGGTTCCAACCGGCGGACTCCAGGAAAAAGCGGGCCCTCTCCTCCTCCACGCCGGTAACAGCGACGAACTCCCTCACTGACTCCTCTTGACTCGCCATTTTGATTTGCTCCTTCAACGAGCCGTCCGCTTCCACCTGAGGAAACAAGCAACAGTTGATCGTTCCTGTCTGATTTCAAAGTAGAAACCATAACGAATAAATATTACTGAGCCATAATTAAATCAATAAACCTTAAAATATGCAGAATTTTAAAAATATTTTTTTTATTAAAACACGCTCAAATTACTTATTTTCTAAGGTTCCCGCAAATCATGTCCAGAACTTACTGAAGGAAGCATTGATAAAACCACAAGGGGGCAGTCTAAGCACACATTAGAAAGACCAACCTAACTTTGACATCAGTTCAGATATTCAAAACTAAACATCCATGTTGAAAATACAGAATGTCTGAAACTTATTTGTATTAAAAAATATATTTTTAGCACAACTCCAAGAAGAACAATGATATTCTTCTTGGTTAGGTAAATTCAAGGGTTCTGGAGAAGAAGTTATATGGGATAGTCAAACCTCAAATTCAGGAGGAACAGTGTGGGTTTCATCTTGGCTGTGGAACACTGGACCATTTCTACACCCTCAGTAGGATCCTGGAGGGTGCATAGAAGTTTGTCTAACCAGTCTGCATGTGTTTTGTGCCCATCACCTGCAATGCGTTTCATTGTGTTATTCAGGTTGTCCTGGACCTACTTTGGGAGTACAGGGTGCACCTTGATACAAACTGTTAGGTCAAGAGCTTTGGGTAGTGACCAAAAGAAAGAGATTGTGGATACAAGTGGCTGAAATGAGTCTCCTTTCCAGGGAGATTGGGCTCTCCCTTAGAGGCAATATGAAGAGCTCGGTTATCCAGGAGGGATTCAGAGTAGAGTGGCTACTTCTCTAAGTCGAGAGGAGGCCATTGAAGTGGCTCAGTTGTCTGGTTAGGACGGACACCTCAACTGGTGAGGTTTTCTGGGTATGATCCACCAGGAGGAGACCCAGAGGATTACCCAGGATACACTGGAGGGACTGTGTTTCTCGGCTGGCTGAGGAGTGTCTTGGTATTCCCGTGGAGGAGCTGGCCTAAGCGTCTGAGGAGAGGAAAGTCTGGGTCTTTGTGCTTAGATAGTGGATAACTTCATGATGTGTTTTGTTTTAGTCTAGTTGTTTTGCTTGTATCACCTAATTCACTTATTTATTTATGCTTTGGTATGATGCTTCTGTGTAAACCCAAACATAGTGATCTGTCCCTCATCACGTTATTCAGAGACTGTCTCCGGTTAACAGATGCTGACTGAGAGTGAGGCCCCTCATCTGTTCCAAAAACTGTCCCAGCAAACACGAGGCTCTGATTTTACTAAGATAAGCAGATGGCGAGAGTATTCCCACAAGAGTTACACCTTTGCACCTCCTGATAAGATGACTGCAGGCGGGGTGGTCACATGTCATAGAGTAGTAACTGAGACAGATTGAGAGCATCTTAATTGTTTCAGGAGGGGAAAAGACTAGGTGGGAATTTAGTGCAACCTTCTGTTGGTTGTTTGATCTGAGAAAACCTTGTTGGCATTCCATCTTTTGTAGCACTCTGTCTCTTAGCACATGCAAACACAAAGCAAGATAAAAGATGAACAGTGAAGATGTGTAAGGCTTAAACAGCATTGGTTATGTTTTATATTCCCTCTGGGTGAATTTTTTCCCTCTTTCTTTAAGGTTTGAATGAGCAGACAAAAACAAGAAAGAGATGAGAAAGACAAAGCAAGAAGGAGTCAGGGAGAGGAGAAGGTAATGTACCACAAACAATGTCACACCTTCTGGCCTGGAACAGACTTATTAAGGTTTAAGTAACACAGCATACACAGTTATGAGTCAAAGAAAATCCATATGACAGGTTGAAATCAGGGAGTCGTTCCTCACGTAAGCCCTGCAGGCATGTGAGGCTGGATGCTAATGTTTGCCTTCCCATGAAACCTGAAGCTGGAGTTGCAGTGTAATATTACGACAAGTGTCCTGTTCCAGATGCTTAGAGGTGGAGAGCCGATCTCATTTTGAAGAGAGACTCATGACAAGACAAGTGACAAGAAATGACGAAGATACAAAAAAACTGACTTTGTCTTCTATCAAAACGACATTTAAAGTAGCTTATGAAGACGAGATGAAAAGTTGTCATTCGCACGTCTAAGAGGTCCAATGATGTTTTTGTTGGCTGTAGGCATAAACGACAAAAAGCTATCCTTTTTATAACAAAAAAAGGTAGCTGACGATGCTTAAAGGGGCAGTATTATGTAAAATGTACATTTTTGAGCTTTACATCAAGTTATTATATTATTGCCTCATCAAAAACATACTTGGAGTTTTGCTTTAATTGCTTCATGCATGTTTAAGAAATCTTTTAATATCCCATGGAAGCCATTCAGCTGTGTAAAATGCATAGGTGGACCTAACCCCGCCTTCAAGATGAAGCTCCTCCTTGTGGCTGCTTGGACAATGTGAGGAAATTCTGCATGTTTTCTATATGTAGCATTTCTATAACATCTGACTGTAACATAGTTACTTGATTGTACTATGAAATGGCACTATGTGGCTGGAAAATAGATAATACTGCCTCTTTAAAAGATGCATAATTTATATTGCAGAAGAGACATCTACACGAAGACAGCCTTGATATACAAATGCGGTTTGAAAAAAAAAAGATTAAATGTCATGTCACACACAAAAGAAGACTTTCAACAACTCTTTTAGGGATGATAATAAACTAAGTCCAATTTCTTTTCCTCCTGTCCTGAGTTAACTGACCTGAGACGAGTTAAATGAGTTAGAAAGATGAATCTGGTGCAATTATGTGTGTATAAGCTTTACAAATTTGCAAACTGATACAAAATTGCTTCTGAGTTTACTTCCTTGCCCTGGCAAATTCTGCTTCTGTTCTTTCCAATGCCTTAAAAATGATTTTTTTTTTTTCTTACAAATAAAAACCTGAAAGCTATGATGTCATGTATGAGACAAGTCAACATGTTGAAGAATGTTCGGACTGAACCCAAACTGAACTTTTTGATGTATAGTGCAAAACTCCGTGTGGCAGAAAAGCAATGTTCACAGATGTTTTCCATCCAATGTGACTGAGCTTGAGCTTGGGCAAAAGAAATCAGACTTTGTGTGTAAATCTGATAGAGATATACTCCAAAAGATGTAGAGGAAATCTGGAAACTAGACATTCTATTTTGTCACACTTCAAATTTATGCACCATTTGGTGTCTCTCTGTTGCACACACACACACAAAAAACAAACAAATAAAATACATGAAGTTTAATCTTACAATCAGACATAATTAGAAAAGTTCAATAGACAAGAACACTTTGGCCAGACAGAATACAGTACAGGCACCCTGTATCGTTATACTTTGGGCAAATTCAGGTGTAACAGCAGCAAAGTGAAAGGACATAGAAGCATGTAGATTCATAGAAATATAAAAAATCATTAAAATATAATAAACACACACAATCCATCAAAATGAAGAACAATTTACTGTACAGTAAGGGCATCATAACAACATAAAAATAGTGTGAAGTTACTAAAAATAGCAGACTTTCATCCAAAGGAATGCCCAGCTGAGTCAGATCATTTTAATAAACAGGGACATGTGTACTTGTGCATTAAAAATGCTGACTACATACAATGTATGGAAATACAAGAGTGGAAAGAGACATGTGCAAATACCATCAGAAATGTTATTTGAGATGGGCAGAACTGCAAATTTGAGCACGGATGTTATTTAAACTGTAAATACTGCTGAAAATCTCAGTGAAAATTATTTTCAGCATTTAAAGCTAAACATTGTAGCCTTAATGACAAGATATTCCCCAAGAAATTCCTGGTATAAAAATGCTTGAGAAAGAAGAGACCGTAACAAAAAAACCCCTGAGAAATCCACTTCAGTGAGATAAATCCCAGATTGAGCACTGAAGTGACGTGAGAACTGCGTAGGAAAGCAGTAGCCACGCTCCCTACGAGGGTCAGGTTTCAAGTCTTGCTGTAATTACTCAGTCGAATTTAACTCTGGAATTTGACTATGTCATCAAACCACAGGCTTTGTCAGATTTTTATTTGTCAAACCAAAATCTTTAACAGAGTTGCATAATAACGCAAAACAGTTTACGCTGTTTTGCACTGCTTCAGTGCTACTCTGGTACAAAATCTCAATAAAATACATTAAGAGTTTCCTCGGAGTGAATACTTTACCAAGACAGTGTATCTGGAATCACGACAGGCATCTGTAACCACATTCCAAAAGATAAGTGATGAAACATACATTCACACTTTTTGTCTTTAAATCTTATAAGCTGCATTCAGTAGGGCTGTTTCAATCACCTTCTTATGTTTTGCAACGAGACCCCGGCTAAGCCCTTGTACCATAATACTTACTCTGGTTGTCTCAATGTCATCGCTGACAGTGGCTTATTTTAAAGGATGCAGAAGTATGACAGTATGACATCAGTATTTCCCTTGGGAGACATTTTTAGACGGTTTGACAGACATCGTCATGCAAATCCAGGTAAAAATGCTCCAACAAAGGCGACACCGTAGGAGCCCTGTCAGTGTGGGTTTTCTTCCTGGCCGTCATCAGCCTGACCACAAGCGCTAAACTGCCAGTCATACTCTTCTCAGGAACTAGCTGATTTGATACTGCTGTAACATGATAAAGGTGACCTGTGGTGGTTTCCTATTCCATTAGAGTGAAGGACCTCCGGTGCTGTATGACCGTTTAAATCAAATCCTGAAGAGTAAACCGAACAAAGTACAGAAATGAAATATACTTAGATTAGTTATCAAAATAAAAACCATGCGGCTTATGGCCCGGTGCGGCTTATGTACGTTTCCAGTTTCTTTTTTTTTATTTAATTTTTTTTATTGTAGGTGTGGCTTACAGTAAGTTCGCTCTATAGTCCGGACAGTACGGTATTTTTGTTATTTGACAACTTCTCGCTACAGAGCAAACATTCAGGTGATCCTTCTGCATTGGCAATGAATGCAAATGATTCGGTCCAAGAATTGTAGATTCTCTCCTCAGCTATTTTTCTCTTTTCCCTTCTGCTGTCCGTGACCCACCACACACCCGCCCCGCTGAAAGAAACATCAGGGCTATGACGCAAATCTTTGTTGACAGAAATGTTGAAATTTTAGATATATTCTACACATTTTTATAGCATTGGAAAACGTTAAGAATTATTGTGTCATGTTTGTCCTCCTACAGAAGCCATATTAAAACAAAAAATATGTATTTCACATCTCCATCTTTTTCCATTTTCAGACATTTTTGAAGCTCCAGAGAGCCACAAGGGCAGCGCTTCTAGAGCCGCGGGTTGCCGACCCCCGAGCTAGGCACAATGCCTGGTTGGACCTAGTCCTGCCTTTGAGGACAAAGCTCCTCCTCGAAGCTGTGGTTTCGGAGCAGCCCTCCCTCAGGACTCCCCGATTATGCCTGTAAAAAGCATATAGTGCTGCAGCTCTGAGGAGGAGCTTCGTCCTTGAAGGCGGAGCTTGGTCCACCCAGGCAGTTTGTACAGCTGAATGGTTGCCATGGGAGATTAAAGGATTTATCAAATATGCATGAAGAGAATCAAGGCAAGACTCCACATATGTTTTTGATGAGGAAATAACATGATAACGTGATGTAAAGCTTAAAAAGTTACTAGTTATTTTTTCAGTTAATATGTGACTTGGACACATAATAATGCCTTGTTAATTGTCATGAAGTCACCGGTGTCCTTATGGACCCACTGACTAGCTGCTATTTTGCTCCAGGTTTAGATTTGACCACTAATGAATAACAGTAAAAAGAAAAGTATGTCGGCCCTTAACAAACTCACAAAGGAGGGACAAAGTTTTTTTTTTTTTTTAAACTCTTCAGTGATGCAACTCATCAGCTTCGTGTGCAAGATGTGCAATTGAATATAGATCCACTTAAAAGGTGAGGCCAGATATTACCCAGCCCAGACGGTGCCTGATTACTCTCTGCCTCTTCCAAAGAACTAATGGCTTCTGTAGGTAAAAGAAATCTTCCCTCTCAATCACCAAGGCTTCCCTTGGGTTCTGTGGGCAGGGCAGATATACAGACCGTCTTATCTGTAACTTTCTCTACATTTAGTTCAGCCTCTGATATTTACAGAAAAAAACCATCTTCTACATCTTCTACCAACAGGAAGGAGGTGCCAGGAAGGAGCTTATTATCTCCACCACGGCCATTATGCTGTTAGTTGTAGCCTCCATGTAAACAGATGCTTCTCAGCACGTGCTCATTTATTCCAAATGGTCTCTTTTTTTTGTCTCTTCAAAAAAAAAAGAGCCAGCTCCTTTTCTCTTTCATGGCAGCAGACAATCATCTGATACGGTCAGCCAAAGCAGGTCTGCAGAGACCCGGTTTAAGCTACTGACCCACATACAAAGAGAGTCCATGGATCAAGTGTGAATTGAATTTCAAGAACTCTTCAGCATAGTGTTGGAGATCATAAAAAATATAATGAAATGCTGTGGTATTAGCTTCAACAGCTAGAATGTTTTGTAAAGAAAAATGAAAGGATTCTCCTTATTTTCTACTGCCAGAACCAAATTGATGGCTGGTTCCAGTCTTTTCTTTCTGGGTCTTTCTGTAAGATGTCATATGTTTTCTCCTTTCACAACCCAGGGTCACTAAAGGTCAAGCACTCACCACCCTCTCATTGTAACTCACTGAACAGATATTATTGAAACTCTCCAAAGAGTGACGGTCAACAGATTGGCATCAAATAGAGATGTAAGCTTAAGAGGATAAATCAATCAAGTTTGTTTGGTAGTAAATACCATCCAGTCTGCTACTTTGTGCACTTTGAGTCTAAATTCAAATGTAGACATGCAGTTCTTCACACTTACCTTTGAAGCGATCTTTGACATAAGGTGACAGTTTTTCAGACTTTATGCTCTTTTTTGGGGGGTCAATTTACCTGATGGTGACTGAGCAAAATGGGGTTAAGGCCTAGTTCAAACCTCCCAGTCCACACTAATGTCCACTTTGATCTCCAAGTCTTTGTGACAGAACGTGTCATCTGCACCTGCACTTTAAGATCTGAGTCCTGCCAGTGTAAACATACGTAAACTAAACTCTGAGCTCCAACCACTACATTTTTTGCTAGTAAAATATTTCCGTCCAAAGCAGATGGGTTTACTTTGCCACCGCGTCTCACTTTCTGTCTCACTCACGATACTCACATCAAATGGTGCTCAGAATACAACAGACCTCAGGTCTACTTTGGTCGGACAGTGGGAGAAAGAGTCCCGGAAAATCGCTAGCGGTCTGCTAAAGTTTTTTAACTGCTGCATACATCATTGTGCTCCGATCTGTCAGACTGAACCAAAACAGGTCCGGTGTGTTTAGGGTCTAAGTCTTCAAGGGAATTTGGAGAAATTAATTCAACCAAGTAAGTGAAGGGTTAAAAAAATAATTACATCGATTAAATATGTCTACCAATACATGAATTTTAACGCGCTTGTAGTAAAAAATAACAAATAAAGTCTAGCATAAATTAAACTCAGTACTTGAAAAATGCGTCATTATTGAGTTGATACAATTTCCCAGCAGATCCTGGGAATTCCCATATTGGAGCTAAAATTAGATTTTCTGTGTGGAACTGTGTTATATTTAGCATCATTTATGTACTCAGATAAGTGAATTGTTACAAATACTATCTTTGTGACCGAAATACACAAGAAAAAAATAATAATTAAAAAGTAATGAAAACATTGTAATCAGTATTTAAGAAAACTGCAGAATTTTGAGGTAATTTGACCAAAAAAATATCCAAACTATAATAATTAGATTTTATCAAATCACATTAAGTTAATTTATTACAAAAGATAAGTCTGCTAAATTTATGTGTATTCCACACTTGTCAGATTTTAATTTGTCAAAAATCTAAACAAAACAAACAATTTAAACCCAGCTATGCAGTACATTTTACCAATCATTATGTCACATAAAGCAACAGAAAACAAAAGTATGTGCAACATAACAAAACGATAAAAAGTTAATAGCAAAATATATACTTCTGGAAGCTGCTGTATACACACGATTATGGAGGGAAGATTAGCATCAGGGCAAAATTAGATCTGAACACAAACAGTGAGTTGTAATCTGAACTCAACCACATCCTGACTTTACTGTCTTCAGATATTTACTCCATAACTTTCTCCATAACTAACTCCATGACTGAAGCAGTTCAGAAAGACACACTGATCTGGCTGAAAAAGTGCGTGAAACAAAACTTCTCACTTTGTTTAAAGATGCTAGCAGCAACGTAAATTACTCTCATTTACCTATAAAGTCTACGACTAAATCTTACATTTGCAGTTACTAGAAGTAAACATGTTTACGTCTGCCTCACAGTGGAGCCTACAAGTACAGAGAAGAGGTCTGAGTAATCATTAGCACACCAAGCCCCCTGGCTCTGTGTGCTGCTGTTAATGGCCACTAAATCTAAATCAGACGTTGTAAAAAAAGATAATAAAAACCACTATAAATGAATATTGAACCAGTGGGGCTCTTTGTTTGTGTTTTATTGCACCCCCCACCAAACACACACACACACACACCCACACACACACACACACACACACACACTTTAAATGTCCAACATTTGCTCCACATACACACATCTCTCTCCGCTTGGCGTAATACTGCATGACAAACCACTAACTGCCTTCCAGACACTACAACTCACCACCCAACACCACAGCTTTCCAGTGTTTCTACGATGGAGAGGCAAGGGTTACCGTAGTAACCACACGCTCATCTGGCTGTATGTCTGTCCGTGCCGTGTCTGCAAGGAGCCTGCCCCAGATCGGAGTTGACATTTGGCAGCCTTCGGGGTCCGCTGAGTGTGTGTTGGTGAACAATTGTGAGGGGGGAGGTGAATCCAGTCTGGATGCCTTTTTATTTATTTTTTTTTTTTACAACTTGAGCCTACCAGGGCCCTCTGGCCACATCAGAGATGTTCACAATTTTTTGATATTGTGAAACATTTTTTTTTTCCAAAGATTTTGCTAAATATCTGAAGCTGAGTGCACCAACTAACAGCTGGAATGAGAAGACAGGATGAAATATGGATTTCCTAAGTAGCTCTTTTGATAAAGAAAACGAGGCTGAGACGTGTTCTGTGTTCTCCCCGATCCACGATTCCCTTTTCGTTCTTTTTGCGCAAGAGCTTACGTAAGATGCAGACAAGGCTGAGCCTCAGAAAACCAGAGTGAGATGAAAAAACGAGAGAGAAAGAAAAAAAAAGAAAGAGAGAGAGAAAGACAGGCCAGGAGTGATTAACAGGATTATGCAGATGCTTGACTAGTGCGAAAGCCTTACAAATCACTCTCCTTTCAGATGAACAGGTCTGCTACATAACTAAATCAATTTCTACTTCAAGGCTTCAAGATCATCATCTAGTAGCAGATTTTGCCCATTTTTTTTTTTATCACAATGAAACATTTTGGAACAATTTAGTAATTTTAAATCTTTAAAGGGGGATATTATATGTTTTCCAGCCACTTAGTGGTATTTTATAGCATAATAAAGTAACTATGTTAACTTCATCGTTATAAAAAATAAGGGTGTTTCAAAATATGATTAAAAAAAATGTGACTTTATAATTTTCCACCGTATAATAAGCTCAGCGGATGGGCAGTTCCATGTTTGCTAATTTCAGCTGGCTAGTCTGAAGGAGCAGAAGCTCTGAACCTTGGATGAAGCTCCAAGGACAAGCTTCATCGTTGAAGGCAGGGCTCATTCCAGCCTGGTGCTTTGTACAGCTGAATGGTTGGGTGGAAATGAAAAGATTTCTCAAACATGCATGAAAGAATCAAAGCAACACTCTAGGTATGTTTTTGATGAGGGAATAACATTATAACATGATGTAAAGCTCAAAAAAGTCAACTTTTCATATTACTGTCACTTTAAAAACGTGGGCTGAGAAAGGTTAGATTTAATGCCCTTTCTTCTTGAAGAATATGTTAAAATAAGCTAAGAGAGGATATAATCAGAGATCCAATTAATCAGAGCCAAGATTAATTGGATCTGGCTGTGGACTTTGACTGGGCCATTTTAACAATCACATGCTTTTATCTAAACCATTCTGTGGTTAGGGTTATTTTAAGAAGGTTAAAGATAAGCTAATTTGCATTTGCATCCCTTAAATACACTGCAGTTTGTGGTAATGTCAAAAAGCATCTAAAAAGTTTAAGGATGTGAATATTTTTGCAATGATCCTTACCCCCTACGTTACGCAACCATGAGTCAGATATTTTACCTCTACAAAATGGTATTACCCTCACTCTCTCCTCCTAACATGTTTAATAACATTTGAAAAGCATGACGTGTCAAAAATAGCAGTGGAGCCCAGCGCTACGGAGTCTTGCTGGAATCGTTCCAGACAGGAGAACTGGGACGCGGAAAGCAGGCCAAAGTTTCAGACGTTCCGAGCCAGCCGGCGCGGAGAAAGCGATAGCCGGTCTGTTGGGCGAGATAACGAGGAGTCAGACGCTCGGCCTCAATCGCACATGAAAGAGGTTTTTAGAGGCTGAGTCGAGGTTTTTTTTTTCCTCCCCGGAGCTCCTCCACTGCAGACACAGGCATCATACACTTCTCTGTCTTCATCACACATTCACCCTCTTCTCCCCATCCACCACCTCGTCTCTGATTCTCTGAGACAAAACAAGACCTTGGGTATCGTGACACTTTATGCTGCCGTGTTATCGCTGTGTGCTGGATGTTCACAGCTCTTTCAAACTTTCTGTCATCCTCCCCCATGCGCTTCCTCTCTGCCTTTTTTTATCTACTTGGATTTGACTACAAGGTTGCGTGACAGCTCCTATTTTGTCTCGCCGTCATCAATGCAAAAAGACAAAAAAAATTTAAATTGGAAAGCGTCAGTAAATATATTCTTTTATAAACGCCTCCGACATCTACGGATTCTTCTGCCTGTCAAACTCCACCGTTTGTGTTTGATCAGCAACCAGACAGCTACGCCCCTCCTCCTCCCCCCTCCTCACATCTGCCTCTCTTTGTGGGATTTTCCTTCAGGACCAGAGTTAGCAGAGGGGAAGTGATGCCAAGCAGCTTCCTGTCCCATATAGGCATGCCAGCCTGGTAGTCCTTCTTTGACATCTTATGGACACGTGGCATGTTAATGTTTGCATTTGGAAATTTTGGCACATGCGCACAACGCTGGGGGGCAAAACCTCCCATCCATATCCCCCATGCCGCGGTGGAACAATTCTGTTAAAAAAATGAAACCTGGAGATGTATTATTAATTTAGTGCAATGTGCCGCAGCAAAGGGAAAATAATCCAGAAAAAATGTTGAAGAACGACTCAAAACCACCAGTATTCTTCATTTTTCTCTCTCTCTCTGTGTACTATGCTACACACAGACTCAATGCCATGGCAACCGACTGACAACCGCTCCACTAGTGTATCAGAATTTAACACCAAAAAACAATGCAAACATTTCCCACAAAAAGAACAGAACATTCAGTCCATTACAATTTTATGTTTTCTGGCTTGATGTTTATTTTGTGATTAATAAATAAAATAAATTAATCATTAATTGAATAAGTCATCTGAACACAGTGTTGGTTAATTAGCTTATTTAAACTCCTGCTCTGCTGATGATATGTCATAGTTGTTGTGTGGATCACGTTTATGTTTTTTAAGTGAACTGAAACACAGAATTTTGCAGCAAATACATAAATTGTCAAAGTCAAGCTATGATTTACTTCCCTCTCCCTCGCTATTTTTTTTAATTAAAACTTTTTCCAGTTCTTGCTTTCTAGTCGTTGACAATTTGTAGCAACCCCCTGGGTCCCTTTTATTTTATATATCACATTTAAGTTTTAGCGTGTTATATTAACAACTTTCTCAGCTAAAACCAATGGCAGTCATGGTCGGTAAGCAGTTTTTTTTCATCCTGCAGGACAAGTGGGGCAGAATATCTATATGGGTTTTAAAGAACATTGGCGAATATCTCACGCAACTAAAACATTACAGAAAAGTTCCATAATTTTTGTCCACTGCAACTTCACATATTTGTGCCAATTCAAAAGGAAAAAGTGAGGCCCGTTATGAAATATTCAGGTGAAACAGCATGCAATCGATGTTTTATTAAAAACCTCAGGAGGTGTCCTTTACCACTTCTTCTGTGTTTCATGTGTGTGGCATTACATGTTCAGAGTCTCCGCATTACATCAACCAAGAGTCATTTGCATGATAAAATTAAAATGTAATTTCTGATGCTGTAGATATCACTTAGAGCAATATAATTTTAATAGTTAGGCACAAGGCCTGTCGAGCTTTGTAGCCTTGAGAATCCATCCCCAACAGAAGGTGCAAAATGTTTTTGTAAATATTGTGTGGAACCCTGTCAGTGACAGACACCAAAATGCAACCGCAACCCAAAAATAATCCAAATACAAAACCAAAGTGATAGATAAAGCTCAAAGACCCATCTATCATGAGGAGAAGATCACATGTAACGTCTGCAAGATTTTACACACACAGAGTCCATATCAACATGGAATTTAGGTGTATTCAGTCATTTGCCTGTCCAAAAATCTACCCATCATCCTTTCTATACAGGTGTTTAAAAGTTCACATGTTATTTGTGCTGAATGAATGAATGTCCTGCACTGCAAAAACATAAAATATTATCAAGTATTTTTGGTTTCTAGTATAAATGTGTTAGTACACTTGTAATAAAAGAAAACTAACTTTCAAGTTACTGTTCGGGGAGATATAGAAGCTTGCTTTAAGCCAACAATTCCTTAATATTAATGAAAAAATTATTGTTCCATTGGTACATAGTTTCACTTTTAAAGATATTTTTCCCATGGTACATGTGAATTAATCTGCCAGTGGAACATGTTATGGCAGTATTTACCAATACTTTACTTTATTCAGTTTTTTTATTTGATTATCCTATTAATTATCAGAATACGTGATAGATTACTTGATTATTAAAATAATCATTTACAACAGCCCCAAAGGAATTATTGACTTAAAATAATCTCCTATAGCTTGCTGAACAATTACTTGTAAGTTAGTTTTGTCTTATTACAAGTATACTAAGATATTGGTGTGCTGTGGTGGCACAGGGATAATGTACAACCCATGTATGGAGGCCTTAGTCCTCGATGTGGCTGCCACAGCTTCGTGTCCAGGCCTGATGTCCTTGGCTGCATGTCTTCCTCCTCTCTCAAAACCCATTTTCTTGTCTGACCTCTCTCAAATAAAGACCACTAGAGCCAATAAACCCTATAATGAAAGTGTAGTAAGATATTTACACTAGAAACCAGACCACTATTACTTGGTAAGATTTTGTGTTTTTGCAGTGTGAAAAGTTGTGGCATCCATTTACATTCATCCCTCATCTATCAGTGCTTTGTAGAACCATTATTTTCCTGCAATAACAGCTGCAAATTATTTGGGGCATTTCTATACCAGGACGGCATGTTTAAAGATGACCTGTTTTCGTTTTTTTTTCGTTTTTTTTTTTGCAAAACATCTCCAGCTCGGACTAGATGGAGAACATCTGTGAACAAAACTTTTCAGATCTCCTCACTGATTCTCAATATTTCATAGCTCTCGGTTTGGCTGGGAGATTCAAACATGAATATGATTCGATCTAAATCTTCCATTGTAGATTCTATTTATTTAAATTTTTTGTATTTAACAATTTCTATCAAGTGACTAGTGCCAGCTTTTAGCGCCACTCACTGCACTCATGTCACCCCCATTCCACTCATCGTAAGATTACAGCACCAATTGACCTTATCTCTGTTGAATTAGTTCAGTCACTTCAAAAAGAGTTAATATTTATTCAGTCATTTATTTATGTTGTAATTTTTATGCAGTTGTCATTTTGTAGAAACCAAATTGTTCCTTTTATTTTCTGCACTAATTTATGTTTTATCACATCATATTCCATTCAACTAATTGAAATACATTAGTTGATACTTTACTCATATAAGTATAAGGAAAACATTGAGGTATGAATACTTCTACAAAGCAAAACACTTTAACACTGGTAAAGTCACATCCTGTCTTTGTGTCCCTTTTTGCACTCCATTAATAATGGCCTTTTTATTTTTTTATTACTGTGTGTGCTTTTATATCTCACTTCAAGCCACATACGACTTGGAGTGCTCTGTGAACACAAATCACAGCTCCAATGTGAGTCAGAATAAAAACAGGGCTGATTAAAATATTATCCATCACTCTCCACTCACACAACAGATTTGGACCTGTTCTCACATTCTTACTGATAATGCAAGCTTAAACAAGCCTGTTTGTCAGAACACTTACTCCACAGAGGAAGTCTCCATGCCAATAGCCAAAGAGAACAATGTGTGTGGCATGTGTTAATCAGATTGAACATAAGAAGAGTTGACTCAAAAGGAAAAGAGATTGGAAGTGTAAAGGGAAGTAAAAACAGGAGGTTTGAAGAGGTTTCACAAGTGATGGATCCACTGTGTGTTTTTTGTTTGGGTTACCAATGCTGAAAGATAAGAGATGGGGTAAACTTATAGAATACTCCCAGTTACGTGCGGCGCGCCTTTTACGCATGACTTCTTTCACCTCCTGTCACAGTGACGGCCACAGGTGATTCAGCCTCTGAGACAGCGGAAGGGTGTGTGAGTTTTTCTGGATCTGCTACAATTTAATTATCCTGTTAGAAACAGGATAATTAAATTGCTTCGTCCATAACGTCTGGACGCTCAGCTATTGAGAAACAACTCCTTCCTGGATTCGTGGACTCTGCCAGTTGCTAGCATTTGGCCGTAGCATATGTACTGCACCAGTACATACACTATGAAGCTTTCTGGAAATTACCATCCCCCACTGCGAAGACAGAATTACCAAGCCGAACCACATGGCTGTTAATGTTAATTCAAATTCAGTTAATTCAATGTTAATTGGAAGCGCGGTCAATACAAACTGAACAGCTTCATTCACTTTCTTTACTGCCATAGTCAAACTACAACCATAGGCAGACTACACTTCTAAAACAGCGCAAATCATAGTTCACGACTCCTCCTTTTGTTCACTAATTGGCCTGGATGAAATTCTAAAGGGGAAATCTAGCTCCCCTGGAGAAACAAAACAATTCACACCCAGACAAGCGATGAATAATAATTTACACAGTTGTGTCTTGCCCTAATTTTTGGGTCATAGTCTCTGAATTGGTGGATGAGACTTTCTTTCTTTGGAGGTCTGTATTTTAAATCCATTAAGATACATATTTAAAAGTTATGTTTTGGTGTCTAAATTGTTGACATTCTATTAAAGGTGTAATATCAGTAAGATTCCAAAGCTTTGTACCACACGTTTTTTTTTATATATATAGAAATACTTTCTTAGAAAAAGTAACTAAAAGATTTTTTGCATTGGACATGCCCAGCAAAGCATGTTTGATAAAAAAAAAGAAAAAAGAAAAATAGATTTTAAAGTTAAGTGTAAAAGTTAAGCGTTTGCTGGAAGCTGACCTTCCAGCAAACATCTGCAGAATGAGCTCCTATGGTTTCAAAGTTGAATGGTTGGGACACCACAACAAAGTACTCAGTTAGTGAATGCTTTGTATTAAATTAAATTATGCATGGGATTTAAGCATTTTTATCACTACTTCTCCCTTCAGTAATGGAAATCCTCTAAAGTAACACCACAGATCATTTGCCTGGGTGTGAATTGTTTACAAGTACAAAATGGCGATAGGAGGAACAAAATGGCAACACTTGCATAAAATCTAGGGCTCTGAGTGGCAAAGGGTTGAACTCACCCTGAACCCAGATTTGCTCATCCACCATCTGCTTTAAGTAAACTTCTCTATTTTTATCTCATGTTCTGCTTGGCATTGTACTCAGTCTTCTTTGTCAATTGTTGCTGGTGCAACCTGTTGAATGGGAGGCTTTACCACATACCAGATGCTTTGTTGGGCATGTCCAATGCAACATTTTATTGCCATTTAGCAATACAGGTTAGAAAATATATGTGACACAAATGTGGATGAGGTCATTCAGTAGCCATTAGGATGCTGAAAAACGAAAGGAAACTACTTGTTTTAGAAATAATGTGTGCCTCAAACTGTTAGAAATGTATTGATTTGAGGCACAACAACAAATGTTTGCGTCTATATGAGCCTTGAAAATGACACAGTGCTTGAAAATGTATGAAATAAGCTGCAACAGTGGTTCTTTCAGACCTTGCAACAACTGCCATCAGCCTGCGATTATGGGAATCCATAATTGAGCAATTTTCTTTTTGGAAAAATCCATTTGCTGTTGCAGACATATAATTTCATAATTTCTGAACAAAGGGAAGTAATAAAAGAGCAGCGATGTTTAGCTCTCAGACAAACAGAGCTAAACTGTTTTAGATGTGAAGAACAATGTCCTCGATTCAGAAACACATCCAAACAGAAATGAGTTTGGCAGTCACTGCGTCACACACATGCAGACATCCACACGCTCTCTGGTGAAATTCCACACCAGCCATGGGTTCTTCCTCAGATTACACTGTGGTGTATGAATAGCTCTTGCAGCACTGAATAAACTCACTTGAGAAACAGTTGGGCCCATCAGGAAGGTTTCTGTCTGCTGCTCATCATTTCAGATTTTTCCATTTTTGAAGGAATAACTTAGCAAGAAATAAGAAGCAATAAAGTTTAAAACAGGGAACATCTTTGTTTTGACTGACAAAGTTATCTGTGCAACTTTGTCTTACAGATAACCAAATGGACACATACATTCATTTTTGTGGAAATTCCAACTAACACTTTAACAACGTGCTAATGACTGGTAAAGTCACTTCCCGTCTTTGTTTCTCTTTTTGCACTCCATTAATAATGGCCTTTTTATTTCTCTAAAAATTCCTTTTTCAGCTCTTCCTTTGAACTTGACATTTACTAGACAGGCAGCAAGCTTCTCTGGCCAGAAAGGATGGGGCATTTCTGAGGGGCAAGAATTTAAGAGATGAAAATAAGCCTTGATGAGTTGAAATGTGTATTTGTTTGTTCTTCATAGCAGGGCTTTTTTGAATGTCCATCACTTGTGTATTTTTATTTTGAAATCACAATTTGCCACGAACTCCTCCTAACATCTCAATTCTACTTTGAAAAGTCAGGTTTCAGTAGAAGGGGAATTATGATGTCACACCACTAGATAACTGCAGCTACTGTATCAGTTCATGATCATGCTTCGACATGGGATGAATGTTAGTCAAGACCAGCTAACCTGAGACCAAGTCGAGACCAAGACCAGGGCGTATCGAGACTGTGACAAGACCAAGCAATTTTTAGGGACTAAGACGCTGAGTCAAGATGAAGACCAGCACCCCACACAGGGGCATCACACAAAAAAATGCGAAACATTCCATTTTCTTCCTTCCCTCAATATACTACAGGTGATGTTAGCTTGTGCACCAAGCTAACATCACCTGTATGTGACAAACAGTTGACAAGAAACAGAAACCAGAACAGAACAGAAACATTTATCTGGATAATATTATGGCAATTTAGTGATATTTCTGCAGATGTGGCTGTGGCTGCTGGTCTTGAAATAAAATCCCAAGTCCAGGGACAGGACCAAGGACACATGTCCTCAGTCTATCAAATGCCCTTTGATAGTCTCGTCTTGATAGTTCAAAACGAGACTTGAACACATTTTTGATAGTGCAAGACGAGACTATCAAGAAGTAGTCTGGAGACTAAGATTGCTGTTGAGTACTACAAGGTGTATGTGCTCTTAGGTTAAGATAAAACCTTTCAACAAATTTAGAGGCCAGGTTTGTAAAGGAAACATAGAAAATCTGTATCTATACAAGCACACCTTACTGTATGTGCAGAGGACCATCATTAGGGTGTTTCAACATGATAAGGAATATGAGGAAATTACATTCCATGATTGTTACTGATGTCTAAGCTTTAGCCACCTTATATACTAGAGATATTCAGGAACTCCACTAAATTTGAAATGATACAATTAATGTACACTGAAATGATCCAGGAGTAATCCAAATTCCTTTGAGGTCTGATGTGCATCAATGTGTACCTGAGATGAAAACACCAACATCAAATGTGTTGAGTGATCAGGACTGCGAGCCTGAACTTGAGATAAGTTTTGTCATTTCTCACATTTTTGGGAAATGTCACAAAGAATTTTGATCATCTCCAAAAGTGTGCCGGAGCTGGATGGGGATAAAAGGCAATGGATTATATGGAAGCAGGTCGGATACATGTAAGAGGATTGGTCATGTGTCCAATGCTATGTGGGGAAACAAACAGATGAACAATCAGCCAGCTGTAAGCCCGAACTCAAACAACGGTTATTATAATCTGCCTTCATCTCCTTCTCCACTGTCAACAACCTATCCTTATTGCCCATTGTGTTTCTGGGAACCTCCACCATAAACCGAAGTAGCTGTCCTTCATCAGATCTTATCTGTTTAATCTGAGAAATTGTTTCTCAAGTGAAATATCTCTGATGAAATGCCTTTACTTTCTGATTTGTTGCAACCCCCTCCTTTCATACTTCAACCAACCTCTGTATCCTCTCAACCCCCTCTTGCTGGCCAAAAGAGGTTTACTCTAATCATTTCTATAATCACCCCCTGACCAATAAATACCCCTGTTTCTGTCCAGCATGATACAGAAAATTGTAGGTCATCATCCTAAAGTCTTTGCAAGCCGAACCAGAAGAAACGAGCACCTTTAAATTAAATCTGTGGCACAAAAAAATAAATACTGAATGTTTAGAATTGTGAAAAAGCATCCTTTGCATACATTAATGACAAAAAATATTATTGAAAGTTCAAGATTTTGTTGTTTTATTCATCAAGAGGAATGCATAAATGTAGCGAGAGTCTATTGTGCTTTCATCAACCACATGATGTTAAATACTTGTCAAAAAAAGAAGACGTTAGATACGAAATGCAGTAAAGAAGTTTTTTGATGTATGGTCTTGAAACTGTCCATAGAACTAATTTTAAATTTGAAAATAATAACTCATCAATCATGCATCAGTGATTATATACACTACTTTCCACCAAGCTAAAATTAACAATTGATACAAATATACCTGCAAACAATAAATGTAGAAATGAAAAAAACTGGAAAACCCAAATTTTTGTTGGTTGTTCAAACTAAAGCTTTCTGACAAAGATTTCAATTTATAATGATTAACGTTGGATACAAAAGATTCAAAGTCCATGACCCAAAGTCAAAGTCTCTGCATAGCTTTTATCTGTATCCCTATGCCTATGTCTACTGCAAGGAGGAAGACCAAAATGTATCTCTTGAGAAGATCCAACTGAAGGAGCCTTCTAGGATCTTGTTACAGAATGCATTTATTCCCAAGTCCCTAAATCTAACCATGGACCAGAACCCTGAATAACACCAGAACTCATAAAATTCTGGATTGTTTGTCTTTTGCACATGCATGAACCCCACAGTATGGTGTGTCTGGGTGGCTTGTAATGGATATACAATCCTTGCACTGGATTGGATGCTAGTGCAAGGATTGGATACTCTTGAACTGGTTATATTAAGAGGTGTAATGTGGACTAAACCTTAGCTATTGAATATTTTTTTGTTAAAACAAGTAGGTCTTCCAATACTTTTTTGTCTGAGAAAATCCTAATTTCACTAAGTAAAGTGAAATCTGCATTCCTAGAAGTGTCAGCTTGTAGATAAAAGCTGCTTTATCTGTAGAAACAAGAAGCCTGTCTCCAGTCAGAACAGCGTTTGCAGTTCAAAGCAGGTATGTAGATGAGCTACTGAAGATCAGTGGAGTCTAAAAGCAGCAGAGGCCTTTCATGTGGACTTGTTTCCTCGTTTGCCTGGGTTCTTTTGCTTCTTACGTGTGCATGAACGCTCAGAAACACATGCTGTTCTACTAGGGCTTCATCATTTGTGTTGTGCCTGAGCAGACAGACGTCTTGCATGTGCACTATTGTTCAAGCAGAAGCTTAAACAACAAAACAGGCTTGGCTTAATTCCACATTTTTTCCTTTTGTGTTTAAGATTTGGGTTAAAGCTTCAGACAATAATAAATTGAGTCCTATATTATATGAGAGAAAAAGATTTGAATTCTAAGAAAATTCACTGAGCATCTCCGTTTCATTCTGTTTCATTCCCATGCTAATGGACGTCCTTCTACTCCTCAATATCATACTCCACCTCTCTGATTTCAATTATCAATTATCTTCTCACAAAGGATTCCACCGCTCACCCAATCCATAATCTGTTCAAGTCAAAAGAAATCAACCAAGACATCAGAGAGAATAGTAGCATAAGATCCCAATAAAATAGACCGAAGCTATAAATGTCAAAAAGTCTAGGGAGCATGAATGTCTTTGCAAGCCGCTGATGTTCATATTCCTTACATTGCATACCTCTACAGCTTTTACTTCCTCACTTGTTCTGAATCCTCAGGTCAGAGGATGCAAACACATCCCAGCTTCTATTGAAGTTCATCAGCTGCTGCTACAGCTGCTCCTCCTCTCAAAGCCGCTGTCTCCATAGTTCATCCGTAGGCTTTCTGCACGTCCAGAAACGAATGGCCAGGCCGCACACGGGAACACATCCATATCTCAAAACTGCTTATGGAGTCAGTGTTTACATATTTCATGACTGAGGCAGGCAAAACAGAGTCATAATGACTGAATTACGGCGACAGTACGACTGTCTCACAGGGCGCCACGTTTTATTGGCACCCATGGGGTCTGACTTGCGTTGACATACCAGCGTAGCGAGAGGCGCATGGATGTATCGCGAGTTCTCCGATTGACAGGAGGATATTAAAAGCCTTGCGGGGTCTCACCTCGTCAAATTTAAAAGCTTCCCAGGTTTAGCACTCAGCTAGGCTATTATCCTCACGTGCAAAGAAGCCTTCCATCCCACACCGGACACACTCACACACTCACCCCCCGTTAGGACCGAGAATGGGCTTTTATTGGCGTGGCACCTTTTAGCACGTCAATTTGGAAAAAAGAAAAAAGAAAAATGGAGTCCAGGACTTTTAACTAGTTTGAAATATTTCTCCAAAAAAAGTAGCAATGCCTCTCACTTTCTACTTATATAATATAAGTCACTTTCCTATTGCTTTTGTAAAATTTTCCCATTGCATTTCGCAAATAAATAAAAGCAGAAGCGTTTATTCAGGTCTGAACCAAACACACTTTAATAATGCACTATTTTTGCCCCTCGTGCATGCAAAAATTCAATCCAGTCTTGCAAAAATCCTCGGCTCATTCCGGCGACCTAGTTTACAGCTCCCGCCTCAGAGACACGGAGAGTTGGTGCCTTTTGAAGATGCGCTGAGCAGCTCAGCATGACAAGCCCATTACAGAGCCGCGGGAGGAGAAACCGCTCAATTACCAAACGGTGAGGGGAGAGCAGTGCGCTCCATTCACTTAAACGTGGTTTTTATGCCCTAATAATAAAAATATATTAATGTTTTGATACACGGTTATACTCTCTCTCTCTCTCTCTCCCTCTCTCTCAGTTCCTGTTGGAATCTCATGTGCGCCAAAATTAATATGATTTAGCACACAGGAGCGACCATTTTACAGACAAACCCACACCGGATGGAAGCTGCAGAGATCTACAGTTTAACCCATTTCCCTCATCTCAAATTTCTAATCGGTTCTTCTTTTCAGAGTAAGAAAAGAATTGTGTGGAGCAAATGTTACATTCATTTTCAAAATCAAGTGGCAGCCCTAGAAAATTTTTATAGGCCAGGCCAGTATATATTTTATGGGGGGCACAGCAAAAAGAAAAAAAAAAAAATTTATTTATTTATTATATATTTATTTATTGGGTTTTACATTTATGTTGTCATTGAAGAAGATGACTATACCTTACTACAGTGGTTCCCAGAGATTTTCTGGGCCCCCTATGGATTACAATAAAATCCACCACAAAGAAGAAAAACAACATCATGGGCACACACACAGTGATGGCATAGTTACTTTGAAAAAGTAACTTTAATTGGATTACTGACTACTCCTTGAAAAAGTAACTTAGTTAGATTACTGATTACTTGATTCGGAAAGTAACTAAGTTACATTAAAAGTAACTTTTAGTTACTTTCAGCAACAACGCTCTGACACTTGTGAAAATTACATTGAGCTTTGCCAATACTTAATTGGAGGTTATTTTATAATAGTAACATCAACTATGTATCTCCACTTATAAGGTTGAACTGAAGGGGAGATTGTTTAATGGTTACAAGACTACAAAAAAAAAAAAAAAAACGTTAGTAATTTGTGTGTGTTTTTGTGTGTTCCACTATCGTCTGGAAAACTCTAAGAAGGAGTTTAAAGGGCCCAAGGCTCCTGCTGGCACTGCCAACCCTTCATCAGATTGGAAACAGTTTCATAAACGGTGAGTGAAATTTAAATAGAATAATGAAATTCTACTAAGAAACTTCTAACTTGGCTGATAAAAAGAAACTAATAGATTATTCCTTTAACGTTTAATTGGTTCAAAGTTTGCAACATTTGTGACCTTTGACCACTGTTCTAGAATGGAGGACAGATGGCCTGTAAGCGCAGGTTTCTGCATCAGGTTAGCACTTTAATTTTTACTGACAAATAAAATCTTTAATAAAAAAAATGTTATGCACAACAAAAATAGATGCAAAACTATCCAGCAATTCTTACTCAAAAGCAGACTTGGGTGTCCCTTCCTCGTTGTTAATGTTTAAAAGATGTTTGTTGCTCAAGGTTTGGTTCAAAGTAAAGAACCAGTTGTAAGCAGTCAGTCAGTATCTGTTGATGGCGATTAGCATTATTTCTCTTTGGAAAAACCAGAAAGAATTCTCATTGAAGAATTTTGTTAATTTTATTTAAAAGAAATATTCTCACAAAAATATTATACTCATACTTTGAAATCATGAAGCCTTTATGTTTAATAATATTTTGTGAATTTTTAAATCACTTTGAGCAGTGGTTATCGTGACCCACCAATGAGAATCGGTCCCGAATTCTGAAAACTTTGATTACGGCTGCACACTCTCTTTAAAAAAAAATCTGAACTGTTCCTTTAAACCAATCGAGACTTTGCTAAAGTAGAAGATTTCAACATTGCAGAACAGTATTGCTGTACATTTGCGCTTCATTAGCTGCAAAAAGAGCATTTCACTGACTCTTGACCTGAATAAATAATGAAGGATCTCAGGTCTGCACGCACACACACTTGGACATATAAACCCCCACAACATGCGATGAGGCCATCCACTGAAGCGATCAGGCAGACACTCAGTGCATCTGTGCCGCACTAATCACGTCACAATCATGCACATGCACACATGCACACCACTGCAAAAGCAAAATCTGTTCAACAATATCAGTGAAATATTAATCAAGGCTTGCATTTGGACTCTTTCCTCGGTGCGGTGAGCAAAGAGACGAAAAAGAACAACAACGGGAAACTCAATTTCAGTACTTTGATGTTATTTCTCTTACTTCCCGCCCTTTTTATAATTTGGCAAAAGTCTTCCTGCAGGAGGGAGCCGTGTCAGACAGGTGAAAATGAGGTTGCGTGTGTTAAAACAGAAAAAAAAATGGAACCATGACGATTTGCCACGACAGCTTGCTCTTATAATCCGGAAGAAATTGCCATTTCATGAAATAGATTCCTGAGAAAAACCGGAGGCGCAACTGTCAGCGTTATCTCATCGCGCGCAGATTAGATGTGGCACAATATTTACACACAGCTTGTATGTGACAGGAAGCTGCAGCTCAAAAACCCCTCAGTGTGTGCTTCTGGAACTCCGCAAAGATGGATCATATGTAACAGGCTTCACTACATCCAGGAGAACTTATGCATTTTATCTTAAAATGAAACAAAGAAAAAGCATTAAGGAAGCGCAGCTGAGCATGAACTCTTCAGCCAATGATGACTTAGAAAGCTCTCTGGCAGCACAGAGTGGGAAAGTATTTGTCTTACAGAGCTCTGCTGTCTATCCTTATTTTTCACATTTAAATAATTCCGGTCATCAAATAAACTTTAATGTCAAAGGTGATCGGCAGAGTAACTTTATTTAACCTGGTAATAGTACTGGTTTATAATAATTACACAAAACGTGCCACCAAAATAGTTCCCATATCTGAGAATAAACGCCTTGAAAACCGCTGCGTTTTTCAGATTATTCTTCTTTCTAGCACCAATATTTCAGTACTCTGAAATTAGGATCAAACTAATTTGCAAGTACATTTTCAGGAAGATATAGGAGGTTGTTTTAAGCCAATATTTCCTCAATATTGATGAAAATCTGTTCCGCTGGTAGATTTTTTCACTTATAACACATGGAAAATGTCTTGCCACACAGTTAGCTAAAAAGTAAGTATTAAATAATTCTTATTGTTACGTATTCTTATCCTAATACTACCACAAATTATTGTGATAAAATTTTAAGTCCATATCCACCCCCACTGCAGTCAGAGTTCTGGTTTCAGTTGGTGTTGGGTTCGTAACAGGCGTGGAACTTTCCCACTTTAAAAACTGAATACATTTCTTTATAGCAACATTGGTCACACTGAGGTCAGTGGAAACCTCTGGTCTAAACAGGGAACAGCAGCTAAAACCAGCTTGATTTTACTTGACCTAAACAAAAACACGCTTGGAGGAATCCCTCAGGCTGACAAAGGTGAGCAACGTTTTTTTTTTAAAAATATATTTCTGTTTTTATATTAGACCTTATTGAGTGTAACTTTCCTGATGCGCTAAATCATCACTGGTGTAATCACGCTGCAGTTGGCAGGTTGTTGTCTCTGAGTTATTTTCCCATAGTTCAGTTCAGTTCAGATGACAGCTGCTGATGACGGTTTTTACTGAGTCCCTAAATGCCAGCTGTGGCCCAACGGTCTACTGAAAGACAACTGGCACACACACACGCACGCCAACGCACACACACGTTCTATTGCACAAGAAGCCTCCGTGACCAATCGCCGTAATGACTCCAGGGACACATGAGGAATTTAAGGAAGTTCTTTGCCTTGCAAATTTCTCCATCAGAACCAAAACATCCAGATTATTCCATCTGTAGCCACCAGTATTACCTCGATATTAGAAAAAATAAATAAAAAAAAATAGCCTTTGGTGATGTTTACACCACTTTAGGTGATTACTGAGGGAGGCATTAACCATTAATCCTGTATGGGATGGCTGGAGTTTAATTCTTCTATGAGCCATGTTGCAATTCCAAACATTTTTTATTTGTTGAAAGAAATGCACAAGAAAACACGTTTAAAGGCTCCAAATCAGTTCCAAGTGTCTGAGACCTTTAACCTTCATGAACGACCTTCCTGTAGTACTATACCTGCTACATGCATATAGTCACCAAAAATTCCCGAATATCTTTTCATGTAGATTTTATGCCGAGCCATGTCATGATCTGTAGATGTTTAGACTTCTTAAGTTTAATTTTTGCTTCTGGTTTGTGGTCACTTCCTTATTATCTACTGAGATCTTCCATTTCAGTTTAGTCCTTTTGTTAGTTTATATACAGTTCCTATCATTAGGGCCACTTTTTTTCTTGTGAAAGTCAAAATTCTGCAAAAAAAAAAGGTCAAAATTCTATGAAAACAGTCAAAATTCTGAGATTAAATTCTGAGGCCCTATTTATATGACAATTATCCAACAAATTATTATTTTTTCCCCATTTCTAGATTAAAGAAAGATTTCAGAGATTACAGTCAGAATTCTTTTTTCAGTGTCTCTATTCCTCTGCCATTTCTTCTCCTTCTGTGTTCTTTGTATATGTTTACTTAATTTAGTGCTTCTTTCTGTTTATTGTTTGTCAGTTTTTTTCCTCCGTAACCTCTCTTTGTTCATCTGTTACCTTTCCCTCAGCTCGCTCCCCGAATCAGCTGCCTCTCAATTCCAGGTTTCCCTCTGCCTGCTTCTTTCCCCAGCTGCATCTGCTCCCCTGTCATTAGCTCCTCTGGTTCTCATGTGATCCTCCACTCTCTCCACCTTCCTTTCTACATCGTTCTCCACTGGTCTTTCCGCCCTTATCTGTATTTCTCTGCCTTCTGTTCCACTCTGCATCTCAGTCCAGCTTTACACCAAACATATGGACACTTGTTGGTCTTTCACTAAAACACTTTAATTTACCGATTTAGATTATGTTATTCCAAAACATTTGATTATTATTTAAGACACTTGTGGCAATGGACACTTTGGCTTCTTCAGTCCATGTTCAAAATCCATTTTAAAGTAAGAATAAGTCTCTCCAAGTTCACAGAATCATTCCAGTTTGATGCAAGTTATTAATCAAGGACAAGCAGATGTTACCAAAGAGTGCAAAAATAGATCAGAGTTTTTCCCATACACACACTTTTATAACATTTCCATCAACATAAACTAGAAGCACATTTTACAGTGAAAAGAGGAACCAGACGATGAACAAACAGGACCCAACAGTGTGCCACAGGGATTTAACTGCAGATTCAGCCTGTGTGTTTTTGTTCCTGTGTCATTTTAACTTTTTTCAAAAAGTAAGCTTTTTGTAAAAACAGAAAGTTTACTAGCAGGAAACCTGCCAAGATTTGAATTTGTCTTGAACAGAGAGGCTCAGGGTGGGATTCTGCTGGTAGTTCATTAGCAATAAATATATTACCCACAATAGTTAAATCTCCACAGAATTAACTTTGATGAAATATTATTTATTTTACACTTTGTAAAAAAAAATTTGATTTCAATGTTTTGTGCAGCTTCTCCTTAGATTTGCAGTTTCCGATTTTCCACTTCACAGAGCAGCTCCTTCAGACTAGCCAGCAGCAATTACCAAACACCCAGTGGTACGGCGCCTCTGCTGAGCTCATTATAGGAGCTACCTCTCAGTGCAACTCTGGTTAGACGTTGTTAAAGGGTTAATAGAGGTGCCATGTTGTGATGACTTCCTGAAGGCGGAGTTTCAATAAGAGCAAAAGTTTTTTAAGGAGACAGAGGGCCAATTTCAAGGCATCAAATTATGAAGTCAAATTTCTTTTAAGTCATATTTAATACAGCAATTTTTTAACAACTAAAGGTAACATAGTTACTTTATTGTGCTATAAAATGGTACAATGTGGCTGGAAAACACATAATTTTGCCCCTTTAACTGAATTTAATTAGCTAAAGTCTAACATAATAAATACACAGATAGTCACAAATTGTGTTAGCGTTAGCTGCACTTTGTAAAGCACTATTGTGTAAACCAAAGGTATTGTAAGGGCTATTTTTATCTAGTGAAAATTTTTTAAATAAAACAGCTAACTTAATATTTTTGACATTTTCTGGAGAAGTAAACTCAATATTACGTGCGGGTTTAAGATCTTTAACCAGCGAGTTTTTTTTTTATTTTTTTAATTCGTCTTTGTTTGTAGCATAGCTAGCACAGCTATGAATGCTAGCAAAGTAACGTGATAGCTGGTGTTTTTGGTCAGTTTTCCCATCAGACACGAGGTTAGGTAATCATTACACTTTCAGCTGCCAACTGTCTTTCACTTTCTGTCTCGCCGAGAGCAGCCAGTGTTCCTTGGCAGCTTTCACCGGTGGGTAAACTCCATGTTTCCACTGATTGCTGCTGTAGAGCTGCTGGCCAGCATTTCTGTTATGGCTGCAACAGTGAAGTGGAAATACCACTTCAAGCACATCTTTTTTTTAAATTCTACCTTTTTTTTGCAATAATTTACACAGAGTGAAACTAAAGTTAATCAGTTGTGTTTTTATTTATTATTTTAACTGAGAGATTGCCTTAGAGAGAGTTTATCTTCTTTGCCTCATGTCAGCGGCTACAGAATGAAAGAGTATCTATATGGGAGCTGGGACCGAAGGGTCTAACAGCAGCCTGGAGGCCATGTCTGCTTGGTGTGTTCTAAGGAGTCTGTTGTCATGTTAAAGTCCAGCAGATCTGTTTACATCGTACTTGGCAAAGTCGGAGGGCCTTCAGGTCCATCCAGCTTCTGGCAAGACACACTGTGACTCCAAGAAGCATGAATCATAAAAAATACCACGGGGGGAAAAGATTAACAGCAGCAGAGCGGAGGGGAAAAAAAGGATGTTTTGCAAAGATGTGACCAGTATGAGAGTCAACAAAATAAATTCCTATATACACAGTAAAGAAACTGAATGTGACGACTGAAAAAAAATCTGCCTTCAAAGACGTCCTGCGTGCATTTCACTGCACATAAATAAGCTTGAGTGTTTAGTTTTGAGTTGGCCTGAAATTAGCAACATAAATTAGCCTCTTGATGTAGCTTAGCATCTGTTCCTGGCAGAATTTCTTCAAAGCTAATACCTACGTATCAAACTATGAGGTGTGTGTTGATACAGGATGATGAGAAGTGTGATGCAAACTGACAATGAAATTATCTAAACTCTTAGGATGGATGGATGGATGGATGGATGGATGGATGGATGGATGGATGGATGGATGGATGGATGGATGGATGGATGGATGGGTGGGTGGGTGGATGGATGGATGGATGGATGGATGGATGGATGGATGGATGGATACTCGACAGCAGGACAGTTGGACTAAATATGCAGGCAGAACTAAAGTGAAGTGGTTTAGACCAAAGTACTGGAATTGCCCAGACAAAGTCCAGACATAAATCCAAATTGAAAATCTTAATAAAGGTGAAAAGCAGAAATCAGTTTCCTTCTGTTTCACAAGGATGCATTACTTTGTGTTGGTCTATCACATAAATCTCAATGAAATATAGTGATTGTTGTAGAGTGGCAAAATGGGAAAATGTGTATGAATACATTTCTAAGTCACTGTATGGGACAAATAACTGAAACCGTTCTTGCTTTCTTTAAGTCTGTGGCTGGATGAAAACGTAATCAGGTGTTAGTTGGACGTTTGTACACACTGATAGAAAGTTAATTCCCGGTCGTGACATTCATTTGTGTGTGTTTATGTTTCATGCAGAGCATCTTAACAGCTCCTCTCAGTCTTGTCTCTGCACGTCTTGCTTTTAAAAAAAGTCGCCTGTGGTTCGTTTGTTTGTGTGTGTTTTCCAAAGGCAGCCATAGGTGTGATGTCACGTAGTTTGTCACTAGATGATTTCTGTGCAGCCTCCCACGCTCTCATGGTCCTCTGGGGAAACTCAGGACTAGTCTGCTGACAGACGGTCTGTCAACAAAACATGAAGAAATCTGTATTACACAACGCTCCCATCCTTTACCATTAGCACAAACAAAGGCTTACGTACACTGCTGATGCCCCGTAGTAGTTTTTTTAATCAGTTTTTTTTATTGTGTCAGAATGTTTTCAATTGTTCATATAAAAAGTTGATCAGTGTCCAAATGGACCTAATGAGTAAATGAGAAATCTGAGTGTATGTGTGCCTTCAGTTACTGTGTACAGGGTTCCTCCGGTCAGCTCCTTTAATTTAATTTAATTTATTTGGTAGGGACAATGCACATTAAAGAAAGTTTCTGCAAATGTGCCAGAATTAGCCAAAAAGGCTATTTTTCATCTTTTGCCCCTTGACAACGCTCAACTTGTTTTGCTACACACAAAATGAGGCTATACAATCTAGTTTAAAATGATTTAACTACACCACTAATCACTTTAAAGCTGCAGCGTATAACTTTTATAAAAAAAAACAACATATTTTTTAGCATATTTTCCGAAACTGTCCCTGTGTTGTGACAGTATGCTATGACACACATAATCTGTGAAAACATCAAGCTTCTCTTCCCTCTCCCAGTGCGCCAAGCGCTATCTAGAAACAACCAATCACAGCCAGAAGATGGACTCAATCATTAATCTGGTGTAAAACACCAGAAAATCTCTTTAAAATAAAAATACTAAATTCCCAACAGCTACAGGGGTCAAGGCGGGTCAGAAGGGCTGCTTTCCACAACAATAAATGAAACTATCCATCCATTTTCTAACACCCTTGTCCCTAATGGGGTCCTATCTCCAGTTAACGTTCCAGGCGAACCCCTCTGTGTTGCGACCCTGGACAGGTCGCAACACAGAGACAGACAAACAACCATGCACACACACACACACTCACACCTAGGGAGAATTTAGAGAGACCAAATAACCTGACAGTCATGTTTTTTGGACTGTGGGAGGAAGCCGGAGTACCCGGAGAGAACCCAGGCATGCACAGGGAGAACATGCATACTATGTAGAAAGACCTCGGGCCGGGAATCGAACCCAGGACTGTCTTGCTGCAAGGTAACAGTGCTACCAACTGCACCACTGTGCAGCCCCTAAATGAAACTATATATACATTAAAAAAAATAAATAAATATATATATACACACATGTATATATACACACCATAAAAATCTGCAGTGACACAAACTTATCATAGTCTGTACTTAGATCGAAGGGATAAGTGAAAACTGATAGAGGTGTTGCTTTGTGAAAGGGTTTCTAGATGGCTTCAACCACTCATCCGTATGACGACATTTACACTAAGAGATTCACCCAAAATCTTGGGAACGGGGATCATCCTAAAACCACACCGAGCGTGGATGTACTCAGGCGATCCGACGGAGACGGAGAGAGGAAGAAAGGCAGATGGGTCCGAAGCGATAACGGATGTAAATGCATCGCTCTGCAACAACACGCTAAGCTAACACAGACAACCCAGTTTTGTTTTCCCATGGGATATACACTCAGTCTCACAGAGAGAGACACACGCACGCGCTCACGCACACACACGTCAAAAACCCAGAGATCCCATCTGCCCTGACGCTTTAATCAGCTTATCACTCCCTGCTCCATGGCCATTCAGGCCCTGACATAGTTCTGCTGTACACAGGAATCAAGTACACTGTCCCACTGCAGCAGCCTGCAGCAGCTGTCACTAGCTAACCCTGAAATAAAGGGAGCTCTGATGTAGAGAAACACATCCTTAAAAATACAGATGAAGGAACATCTACAATCTTGTACCCGCACAAAGTTGGGGCCATTGTATGCAGAGAAAACGGGAGCGAATTTCAGCCAAAAATCTCAGAAACTGGGCTGCACAGTGGCGCAGTTGGTAGCTGTTGCCTTGCAGCAAGTAGGTTCTGGGTTTGAATCCTGGCCTGGGGTCTTTCTGCATAGTTTGCATGTTCTACCTATGCATGTGTAGATTCTCTCCGGGTACTTCGGAGAGAACCCACACTCCAAATTCTCCCTAGGAGTGTGTTGGCGTGTGCATGGTTGTGTATCCTGTCTGTCTCTGTGTTGTCCTGCGACAAACTGACCCCCGCCTCTCGACCGGAACGTTTGCTGGAGATAGGACCCCATTAGGGACAAGGGTCCTAGAAAATGGATAGAATCTCAGAAATTTTTACATTAATCTCAGAGGGTTTGTAGAAAAAAACTTGGACATTTATGAGTTTGAAAAGTCAAAAAAATTGCAAGAAAAAACTCAGAAAGTTTCAGTTTTTTTCTGAGACTTCTGAAGTTTTTTCTCAAAATATTATGAGATCGATCTCAAAATTTCTCAGTTGTTTCTCCTGACTTTTCAAACTCAGAAATGTCCAAGTTTTTTTCATGAAAATTTCTGATTGAGATCCAAATGTCATCTTTTGTTTCAAGCAAATTTGTGATTTTTCCAACTCAGAAATTTCCAATTTTCTTTCAATTCAGTCAATTTAATTCAAACAGGAAAAAAAATTGAGACAACAAAGCACGTACTTTTCAATTAAGGAGAACTAGATAGGTTTCACAGTGCACATTCTGTCCAGAGTTGGACTTTTTACTCAGAAAACGACACAGACATGGCATCCAGGCGAGCGAGCTGAGGCTCACAGACATATGAGCGTGTTTATATTCCAACAGCATGCCAGAGCCCAGCTGATCCCTCGGTAAATATTGACATATGGTCGGTCTGTGTTGGGAGAAGGAGCATTAGGATGACACAGATGATTTCATTGGGGTGGGGGGCCGTCCTCATCATCCGTCCACAGGGAGCCATCAGCGGGAGACATTACATTCTCCCACTGCATGTGTTCCTCTTCCAACAGCTTCAGAGGTTAAGTGTTGTGGGACTTTTTTTAATTTTTTTTTTTATTTGTTTTTTACATCAAACCTTCCCATCATATTGTTCAATGGGTCAGAGGTGCTTACTCTGGGTTACATAATGATCCGAATGTCCGTGCTGGAAATGAGACGAATCGTCGCCCTATCTTCTCAATCAGAGTGTTTCTTACGTCAGTGTCCGAAATAGTTGGAGTGGAGGATACATCCCGTTTCTGCTTCTGCTTCCTCAAAGCAGAAGAAAAGGTGCTCTGCATAATGAATTATAGAGAGCACCACTCAGTTATGATTGGAAAAATATATACACTGTCGATACATGCAAGATATATTGTTTAGGTCGTGTGAAATTCTTCTATTTTCCGAGACGTTTCAGTCATTGATTCATGTCTATAGAAGCTGTGTTGGTGTCCTTTCTTAAATACCAAATTATGGTTGTAAAAGCTCGAAATGGCCTTTACTGCCATCATTCAGATAGCACATGGTCAGACAGAAATTCAAAGATACTTTATTTAACCCAAAGGGAAATGAAATGTTGTAACTAGTGTCATTCAAGTATCTTCAAAAAGACATGTGGATGTTAATGCTGTTGGCAGGATGGATCTCCGGCAGCAGTCAGTCTTGCAACAGGTTTGGAGAAGTTTCTGCCTGAAGACTGTTGCTGTGTGATAGTCTCACGATGGTCATTTATGACAGCAGAGACAATATTCCACAGTGACATCTACAGGATGATGCCTTCAGTTGTTGGCAAGCACTACTAATCCACCTCATTTGTTTTGGTCTTGAAAGGTCTGATTTCAGTTTTGGAAGTTCTGGCCTTGGAAGGTCTAATCTTGGTCTTGATTTTCAGAAGAATCAGTTTTAAATCCATCCCTGGTTTCTGCAGCAAATACGAGTCTCTTCTTAAAGTCACCTGAGGGTTTTGCAAGTCAACTATTCACACCAGCCATGTATTGTGACAATGCATGATTACATAATAGCGAGGATGTTGGACCCAGACGTACCCTTACATAAGCCTACATTCCTGTTTAATCCATCGTGGCTCTTGGTCCTGTGGAAGTGGGTGAAGCAGTGCAGTGAAGGTCAGGGACATTATTGAACTGATCCATCATTCATCCATGAGGAGAAACATTTATGGAGGCCCTGTTACAGTTCCTCCAGTTTAGTGTTTGGACCTCAAGCTTCTCTGCCATGTTTGAGCCTCTGAACTGTTGTGGCATGTCGTCTTGTTGGATCTGTGATTCTTCCCCTGAGTGTTTCTGCCTGTTGATGAGGGCTGCTCAGGACAGCAAACAGCTGCTGTCATGATGCCCAGCTTCATCGGTTCACATTTGTCCTCTGGCCACCCATATCCTACAGGAAGTAGCAAGCAAAAGGAATCGAGGTTCCGAAAGAAATTCTGTGTACTTCTCAGATCATTCTTTGCCCGCCTCCGTCTGTTTCGGCTGCACGATTTAGGGGCAAAACCAATTACTTCTGAACAGCCCTGGAAAGACAGCATTTTGGGAAATGCTTTGAAGCTTCAGGGTGGAACTTGTAATGTTTTAAAAGTGACAAATCTAATCAGTCTTCTGTCAGTGGCCCCCAGCTCAAAATAGGCGTAACCTACAGTGCAGATGTCTGAAAACTCCACCTCAGACGGGAGAAGAGCTCATCCGATGTGACGTTTATCCAGTCTGTGCTGGAAAATGGAAACAAAAAGGAAAGTCTTCATGGTGAGCCACCTCAGTTTTTAGTTCTCTGGAAATTCATTGTAAGGAAGAACTCATTTTCTGTTAAGGCGAGCTGAATCATTGTTATAGAAACCTATGATCTTGGAGAGATTGAATAAAGAAAAACTCCATGCCCCTCTATTTATCTAATTTTTTTACAATTTCAAAACATTGTCTGGCTAAAATATACTATTATCTAATTTCTAACACAAGTGAGATCAGAGTGTGGAAAATAGCTCAATGCAAGTTATTATCTACTGTTGCTAAATCCTTGTTCACCAGGAGTGAATGCTACAATTCAATGACTCAATGCAATCTGCCCGGTTTCCTTAGAAAACGTTTCAACCAGTTTGAAAAATAAACTGTGTTGTTTAGTAAGTAGGATTCATTGTAAATGTAAAAGAATTTACATGTTTGGATTAAATTGATGTTTTTATGAAATGCCTTCAGGGAACATTTCTTATGAATTGGCGCTCTAAAATAAGTTGGATTGAAAAGTCTTCAGCTGCCTTGAATATTAAAAATAGAAATCTTTAAGAAAAACTGCTTTACTGTTTCATACTGAAGCATACTTTATAAACTTAAATCATTTCATCCAAACAAGTCCATATTTGTCATTTTTTATATTTTCTGACATCACATTAGAATAGAATAGTATTTACTGCCAACATAATCCTTTCACACCCATTCATTTTACACTGCACCTCTTTAATAGTGTTTTATGAAGCAGATGAACCCCCACAAAGAGATTTAAAAACTCTGAAAATAGGTGTGGTTCAGCTAAATGAGAAACCCCCGTCTGCTCCCCCAGTGAAGCGAGAGATGTTCTGAATTTTACAATAATGGACTCTTAAGACGGCCACAAAAAGCAGGAAAGTGAAGAAAAACTCCCCTGGGAATCTGTCTGAGCGCTGGGTGTCAATTATTGATGCAGGAGTGAGATCTGAATTACCAAGAGTAACACTTGCCTTCACTTAAAAGTGCTCTGCAAAAGTATTTATGCCCTTTTATCTTTTTATATATATATATATACATTGCATTTAGTAAAAACTTCAGTTTATTTTATATAATAAAGAAACAAAGACGTCCATATGTGGAAGGGAAAAAAGGAAAAGTATGGAGGATTTTCTTTTTTCTCTACAAATAAAAAGCAGAATGAATTTTTACTCAACCTCCTGTATTCCAATACACTTACATAAAATTAAGTTAAACAAAATACCTTCAGAAATCATAAAATTATGTGCATTCTCGGTAGAAATCTAGTTCTGTGAAACAGAGGTGTGCGATACTTCATATTTTGGAATCAATCCGATAAGTAAATATAGGACCTGCATCACCGATACCAATACCGATACCTTTTATTTAAATCTAATGTCATCAAGCTGTTTCGTTTGAGCTGACAGAAAAATTTCAGGATTTCAATGTCTAATTGCGCAAAGCCTCAAACCCCAAAAGACTGACTGTGGAAGGCCTTTGTATGATTTGAATACAAATGCCTGCCACACTTTTTAGACTTTTAATTGTAAAAAAAATTTGAAAACTATGTCTAATTTTAATTGAACTTCACCAATTTGTCAAGTCCAACTTTGGGTTGAAAGTCTGTGATTATACCATGACACAGCAAAAAACCTCAAACAGGGTGAATACTTTAGCTGAACCCAAAACAGATTTTGCATTATAACCTGAGGAAGTGACACAAAGACTTCTTTAAAACTCAAAAAGCAGAAATAATGACAAGTTAGTATTCAAACATATTTTATTAATGGATTCAAGATACAACACTGTAAAGCATTTCGGACCTCTTTATCAAAGACTCTTTGGGCATCCAGTGCCTGAAAAAAAAAAGAAAAAAAGAAGCATATTTTGTTTTCAGACGCTCTCTGACCTGATTGCCACTGCACGCTACTGCTGATTCTGGTGTGAAGAAGAGGAAGACCCGACCAGACTGAGAAGAGTTCAACAGAAGTAGGAGCAACAAACAGGAAGTTTAATACAGACAGATTCTCTCGCGCTCCGTGTGGAGCAGCAGCTAACACATCGCATCCCTTCTGTTTACTCACTGAACGTCTCTGCATGTGCATTTAAATGCGACTCAGCCTGATCTCTGTACACAAAATCCCCTTTTAGTAAAAAAAAACAAAACAAAACATTAAGTTATGTTTTCCAAATAAATATTGGTCCATTTATTACTATGCCATCTTCCTGAGTCATGGACATATTCGTGCACCACAGACCGCCGAGCGCCCTCCGTTTGCTTGTGAGATCATCCTTCATCATATGACTCGCTCTTCCCCCCCGTGCCAAGACACACTTGGTAAACCGATTTCCCAGGCTGCACCAACGCAGAGTAATCCAAGACTGCATCGGAGGCAACAAGTAAAGATCAGATAAAACCCCTGTGACTGAACTGGATGTGCTGTGAATCTGGAAGCCTAGGGCTCGCTTCCTGCTTTTTTTTTTTTTCTTTTTTTTTCTTTTTGATATGACGTGCTACGGTATAGTGTATACAAACGGTTCACTTGCATGCTGACAGAAACATTTATAACAGTCTTACAGCCAACCATTTTCTCTGTAACTTTTTAAAAAATACGCACATATTTGTGGAAGCTTTATTTGTAGGTTTCACAGTATGAACGTGTTTCTCTTGCTGCTCTGCTTTCAATAGTCTCTGTGCTGTGCAACTTTTTGGCAGTCTGCAGCCAAACTCTGGTATAAAACACACACATACACACACACTTACAGTACCTATACGAACCTTTTAGCACCCTCTGCCTTCATTCTCACCAGCATTGACAATAATCTGTTATTGCTTGCAAATACCAATTACATCAACTAAACGAACGTAGCAATGCATTGTCCAGTTGCCGTCCTGACTTGCAGCCTTTAGAACAGAAACTAAGGGGTGCACAGAGTGATCAGCTGGCTGATGTGGAACTGATTTTATGTGATCTGGAAATCAGCTGCTGATTTTCTATTTGTTTACCGTCTCTGACGGTACACAAACAGACCCGCCAACCAGGTCACGTCTTTATGTTAACAATAGTCACCCCACTATTGCCTACTTAGCGACTTTGACACTAAATTTACCAACTCTTCAAGCGAAACATTTGGTATTTTGCCAAAATCGGAAACAGCAGGTCAGATTCCGAAAGATCAACTAATCAACCAGAAATTTGCAATCGATGGACACCCCAACATAAACTGAGTCATTTCTGTCTTTTTGTCCAGTAAAAGTGAGTCCTCACAGGAAACTGAAGACAAACTACCAGATTATCCGTAACATTGATCCTGAACGTGGAAGTAAGGCAGCGAAACAAGAACGAACAAGCCGTCATCATCAGTCTAGACGTTCGAGACGCCACTGTTCGCCTCTCTCGCCTGCCGGATGCCGTACAGCCACTTGATTACTCGTGCGTTCCTCTCGATGACCGAGATCCCATAGGGGACTCTGTCGTTCGTCCTCAGGGGCCCGTCCTCATCGTCCTCCTCCTCGTCGTCACCGCCTCCGTAACCTCTCATCCGCTCCACGTCGTCCCCGCACTCCGAGCTGGGCGTGCTGACGCTGCGAAGCTTGGAGACTGACACAATGTCTGAGTTGGCCCGGGTGAAGCGCTCCATGCCGCCCAGTCCCTCCACCTCCTCCGGGTCCAGCCCGCAGTAGTTGAAGAAGCGCTCTAGGTCAGCAGTGGCGCGTGAGTAGCGGTCGCTCAGGTCCGACTTGGAGCGGTGCAGGGACGGGTGCTTGCGGGAGGAGCCTTTGGAGCTGGCGTTGGAGATGCGTGTGAAGGCTGGGGAGGCTGGCGGAATGACGCCCACTCGGACCAGCATCGGGCTGGGGGGCAGGTAGGCCGGAGGAGATGGCAAGGTTTGGGATGAGGTGTTGACCTTGGCTGGGGGCTGATTCTGTGATTGAGGAGGCAGCGGAGGGGGGAGCTGGGAGTGTGCGACTTGACCCTGGGGGATCTGTCGAGGCCTCAGGTGGGGATGCAGTGCAACTCTAGGTGGCTTCTTCACCTCAGCATGAGGCCGAACGTCCACCCTGCGGACAGTCACTGAGTTAGGGACGTTGTAGGGGGCCGGAACCCCCCGTGTAACCCGTGCTGGGACGGGGGGTGGACGACGAGACAGTTCTGCTGCAGGGGCACAACGGTTATTGCCAAGCAGGGAAGATGTGCAGGAGGAGGTGGACGAAGAGTTGTTGGTACTGTGGTTCAGGGGCTTGAGGTTGTTAACGAGTCTGTTGCTCTTGTCCTGCTCTGCAGACAGGCTACTGCAGATGCTCTTTACCCCTGATGATGGAGATGACGAGGAGGGGGAAGTGGATGAAGACGACTGTGCTCCGTCACATACATCATTGATTAGATTATTCAGGATATCCAGGTTGAAGGGTCTCCTCTCCCCCAGCACCTCACTGCCTCCCCGGTTCTCCACATCAGCTGGGCAGTGGGGAACCTTCCGGGCGGTCGGGGCGCCCACATTGCCCTGGGGCATCATCACCGGGGGGACAAGGGACTTCCGGATGAGCGGTGCCTGGATGGGCGCCTGACGAGTCAAGGCCACCTGCTGACTCTTCACGTACTTGGCTTTGTCGGCCTCCAGGCGCTCCACGGCGCTCAGCTTGCGGGTTCCTGGCTCGGCAGGGGGACGGAAGTAATTGGGACCCTTGTTGAGTATTCTGAAGGGTCTGCCTGAGGTGAAGGCGACCCCGGCCAGACGGCCATCTGAGGGCCTCAGCGTCTCCACCGGCATCACTGCGGGACCTGAAGCAGAGACGGAGGTTATTGGAGAATTCTTACGACTCTTACGTCAGACATCCCACCTACCCCCCTCTCTTGTGCCCACAGCCCACATTAACTTCCTTACCAGTCGCTGATCTGAGGTCCTCGCTTTTCTTCTGTCGCTCCTCTCCTCCTTCTTTTCTTGTTCTCTTTCCTTAGGCAAAGACTACTTGTGGGACTGGGTCAGCCGAGGTCAAATTCCACATCAGGACCGTCCGGACTGCCTCCGTCACCTCGGTCGCAACCCACTCAGGGGGTTCGGCAGGAGATCGGGATCAGAGCCTTAATGAAGAACTCAAAGGTTCGCAGATGAGCCAGTAGTGATAGCGGTAACAAGGCAGCCCTCTCTGATCCTCTTTATGACGTCCTCCTCGTCTGCTGAAGCTTATCCCTCCAGCTGTGATCAGAGGCAACCACTCAGCCGAGCGGCTTCGGTCCTGGAAAGGTAGAACAAGGAGTAGTCCGGGTCAGACTCAGATGGAGTTTCTGGTTGTTGCTCAAATAACCAAAACATCCACACACTCAGATACACAGTCTATCTTTCTCTCCTCACACCGACACACACAGTTCTCCGACAGACAGACGGAGACTCTCTTCAACTCTGGAGTGGAGCAGACTGGGGGGGAAGAGAGGCTTTAATACTACGTCTGGCTCCTCCCAGGCGCCCAATCACGCTGCAGGCCGGGAGCCGTGGAGGCGGGAACCGCTCCTGTATTGGCCCAGCTCGAAAGGCACTCCAACCAATCAGACCTCTCCCCACCTCCCCTCCTCCTCAGAGCACAAAACACTGAGGCAAGGCTTTCATTCAAATGAAAATTCATTGAAAGGGAGAAAGGGGTGGACGGGTGCGGTGGGGGGGGAGACAACGGACGAGACAGATGCAATTTTTTACATTGACTTGCATCAAGCTCAGTGGGGTTCTATGACGACGCTGTGCAGAAAAAAAAACAACACACAATCACACTTCTGTGTTCGTTTCTGTGTCGGGAGAAGAAGAAACAAAGTGAAGAGTCTGTTTGTGAGCAACTAATTCTTTGAATAATTAAACAAAAGATAGTGTTATTTTAAAGATATAAACTGCTTTCCACACAGTTTAATAGTTTATGTTGGGTAAAACAACTGAAGTCATGAAATGCTGGTTTAAAGTTCAACAAAGGCAAACAGAGAAAGTTTCTATCCATTTATTTCTAGAAATAACAGCGATTGATTTAGGATTATTTACCTTAGATGTCAAATCTTCAAAGAGTTGCAATCTATTTACTCCACCTACGTGTTTCTGGCTCTACTTCTACGGAAAAACAACTTCCCCTCCCCCAGGACAGCCATTCTTATCATTTACCACATTACCTCTACAGTTACATCACACTCAGTTAAAGGGCTTTCTCCTCCCTACCCCCACCTCTCCTCCACCTGCAACCCATCTATCCACACAAATTAATGGGGCTTTTTTACTACCATCCTCCTCAGCATATGAACTCATTGTTTTTTCCCCTGAACAACATCAAATTAGTAAGAAGACAGAGAGCAAAACACATCACCACTGCATTAAGAAACAGGAAGTTGGCTTGCTTTAATTTAAGCCTCAAGAGACAGAAAAACATGTTTACTAAAGCTACGCAATATGTCCAGTTGAAGTTATCATTGCAATGTGTGCAATATCAAGACAAACAGACTGAAAAACAGTTTACACCCAGTAGCCATAAGGGCATTAAATGCCACTTAGTACCATTTATAACCCAATTTTGTTATAGTCCGTGTAATTCAATTACATGGTTTTTATAATGACAATAAAGATCATTATTTGATTTATAATACCACAACTAAAAGTACATGGGTTAGGAAAGGGCAGCCAACATCTCTGCAGACCCAACACATTCTGGACACAAACCGCTTAGACTTTTAGTTTCAGTAGTCGCTTTTATATTTTGTCAAAAGGGTAGGAAAATATACATATATTATATATATATATAGTAAATATTATTGATATCCGATATTGATATGGAATATCAGCATCGGCCCAAATTTTTATATTGGTGCATCCCTAATTTCTTCGTATTTAATTTGCCAATGTCTCCACTACTAAATCTCTCTCTTGTATAAAAGTGATGGATAAAATACATCTTTATAAAAAAATCTATTTTTCTATAATACAAACGAGTTAATCATTTGATATTTTCTGCAACTCAAAAAAGTTGTTTTAACACAGAAGTGATATCTAATTAACACATTTTGATTCAAAGTGAATTTCAAATTACTGCAACATGACTAAACTTGCATTATGCTCTAATATACAAATGAAAACATGAGAAAAAATATTTTACACTACACTGTAAAGTACCTACATTTAGCAACACTAAATAAATAGAACAAAAATGAAATAAATAGGACAAAAATTATCTTCCACAACACTTAAAAGTTGCTTTGTCACAGTAACTAAGTAGTGTAGATGGTAGATTAAGCTTTCTATAATACCTAATGGGCTGAAACTAACAATTTACACAGTTAGAAATCAAGTCTGACGTCTCTTCTCAGAGAAATTCTACACAATAAAAGTCCATATTTGACAGAGTTTCAATGAGCATCTCAAGTGTTGGCACTGAATTTCTCATCGATCCAAAGCGATGAACGTGATTCAAAGCAAAGCTCAAAGGTGACCTTCAGAATTCCAATCTTGCTTATTCATAAATGAAGATTATGAAGAAAGTTGGTTTGAAATTTCTTAATGCTCAGCAGATCTCTTCCTCTAGAGTGCTTGGTGGTTTGGATGAAGCAAGAGGACAACTTCTCTTTCAGTAATGACGACAATTAATGAACTAGTTTTGGATAAGCCTGATGAGCAGGAATAGATTTAAGGGAACTTAGAAGGAAAGGAGAGGTTTCCGAGTTTACTCCAGCTGTTGGGAATTTTCAGCTGAAGGAGGAAAATCGATGGCATTATTTCCGTATGTTTGGACAACAACTGCCTGAAAATTATTCTGCTCATCAGGAATGTAATTTTTCTGATGACTAAACTTCCTTGTCAAACCTGGTTTCTATTAACACAACAACCACCTCTGAATTCCTCTTGCCTTAAGATTTAAAAATAAGTGGCATTTCTCTTTAGCACAGGAGCTGAATGCAGCAACCATCAAAACACTACAATTTATTTACATTTTTCATAGATGGTACAAGAATCCTGCAGGTGGAGGAAAATTATTCATAGATTTCTTCATCAAGCGTATCTGTGAAAGTGCAGCTAATGGAGCTGAAATACCGAGGTGCAATTTCTACTTGACACATTATTGGTTGATGTTTAGAAAACAGCTCAGTTCCTGAGACACTTGAAAGCTGAATGGGTAGAGTAGAACTTTGCTCAGATCTGATGGTTGAATAAACTCAATAACAGATTAAAAACAACAAATTTGTTATTGAGCTTATATGTCTATTTAATCGCTAATTTACCAGCAAAAAGGCGTTTTGGATTTAAAATGTTGCTTATTATTGTTGTTGTTTTTAATAAAATGCGATCAACTACAAACTGCAATTCTCCATTGTTGCTTTCTTTTGACAAAATCACCAATCAGACTCCTTCATCCCTGATGTTGGCAAATCCTTTAAACAAATGAAGGACTAGATGCCACATTAGCTTAAACTCATCTGCAGATAACTTTAACCCAATGACTCGTGCATTATTCAGAAACTGTTTACAAGGTAGTCTTGAATAGAGAGACAGAGCAGATTCTCATTAAGCTGCTAAATAAATTCACCCCATGTGGAGATCAGGTTTGGTCTAAGTATTTAAATGTGAAAGCTGGAGAGCTATGAGCATGCAAAATATCTCCAGGCTGGAAAGTCGTTCCAGCTGAAAACAGCAGCTATTGTCATTCGTTTTCTCATGAAAAAGGGTCAGACGACTAAACGGTTATCTCCGCTAATGTGTGTGCAAACAACACCGCTACCCCACTGATCAATAGACCACATTAGCACCAATCAGCGTGAAGCAGAAAGCAAAGTGTAGAAGCATTTTGTGCAGCCATACACACACACACACACACACACACACACACCAAAAACGGGTGATGTCTCCAAAAGCATCAGACCGCAGTCCCAGTCCAAGAAATGACATCTCTTTTCCACAGTGGAAACTTCGATTGGTTTCCTTATTATAAAAAAAAAGTGTGATCCACAGTGGTATGAGTAAGACTGCTTTTTACATTTAGTGTTTCCAACCACTAACTGTGGCTGGTGGACGGTGGCTTATTGTTTGTGTCTCACAGTGGATGTAACAATGTGGAGGGCAGACAATGTGTCAGAAAGTGAGCGGGAATGTTGCAAAAGAGCTTAAATGGAGCAATAATAAGATGACATACCAGCTGGTTTTAAGGTCAAAGTTAGCAAGAGAATAAAAAGAAAGTAGCAACATGTAAGAGAAATGGGCTCCTCAACAAAAATCATGTAATCCTGCACAAAAAGTGTTCACACCCAATCAGGGACAGTCAAAACATGCAGACGGAAATCTACTCAACTCCATGTGTGGTGGAGACCCTGAACACTCCATCACCATGGTTACAAATGGAGGTGGTAGCATCAAGTTTTTCGTCAGGAGGTGGAGGACAGCTGACGAAACGATGTGCAAAGTTAGCAGAGGTAAACCCAGAAGGTCTTGCAGGAGAAATATCATGATATAAGTTTGTATGTCTGCGCCAACTGATCGGCCAGTTGATTGGCTGATACTTGCACGTGAAATCAATCTTATCTGCCACTGCAAAGGTCTAAAATAGATGTTGTCCCGTTTTGCTCTGCATGAGAGGACTGAAGGACCCACCCACCAGGTCACATCTGCATGTCTTGCTAACTTTAGCATTATATTTTGCAAGAAACGGTATAAGAAACAGTATAAGCCAAAGTCAGAAAGTCAGGCTTTTTAAAGATTAGGGAACGCTTAGAGAACTGCAACCGGCGTTTTCCAAATCTCAGCTGTTCAAACAGAAAATGGTACAAAGAAAATGAGTTTCTTGGGTACCTCAACATTGTTGGACCTTATTTTCCTCACATGTCACAATTAAATAACTTTATATTAAGATTAAATGTGTAAATATTGTTCAAAACAGTTTATTGTAACATATTCAAATAGTTTCTTCCACTAATATCATTGAGTGATTGGCCAGATAACTGCAATTGATGGAGCTCCTAAAAGGCTGTTAAGGAAAAAAAAGCAAACTTTGGAAAAGTTAAATTATTTTTCATCCCCGTAATTATATACTACCTACCCAACAAAATACATTGAAGTTTGAGGTTTTAACATAACAAAAACTTTAAAGGTTCAGCGAGGTTTAATATTTCTGGAAACAGTTTACTTGGAAAAAACAGAAAAAGAGGATGTAGACTTCTGAAGGTCCAAACAGTGAAGGCCGTGGCCAAGGTGAGTTCATATGTGTGTGCTCTGTGACGCCAGACTGTCGGTCATATCACAGCGGCCTTGGTCCCTGCAGACACTGACCCTCCCCAGTCAGCAATAAAAACAAGAAAAGCTCCGCCCCAGAAGAGTTGTCAGAAATGTCCTCTAATCACACGTGGATTTGACTGGAGGAAGTCTGGTCAAGTTTGATTACAGTGAAAAATAAAAAAAGAAGAAAAATAGTAAGACAATTTGCTCTAAACAGAGTGACCTGGTAAGTTTGTTAGCAGTGACTTGTGAGGGTTTTCTCCCTGATGGATGAGGCAAGCAGGAAACAGTGACACATTTTACAACAGCATGATGATAAGGAAGAGAAAAAAAAACAACAAAAGGTGCTCAGCTATGTAGGTGTGTTTGCAGGACGGCCCTGTTTTTACGGGTTGTCTATTTTTGGCTGCTTGCCATTTTCCAGGGAAGATTTCAAACAATAAACGGGAAACATTGTCTTAAAGATTGCAGAAGAATTTATCTGCAACATGACAAATACAATAAAACAAACACTGATTACAACTAGCAGTAAAGGAGCTGTGTCGATCGGTTTTACAATGGAAACAGACATAACAGCGCACCGAACATCACCGACCCGTTATTGGAAACTTTAGAATTAACAGAATAGAATCATTTAGACAGGTGGTGCTGACATCACCTTTCTAACTCTTATCATGCCTCCCATATTCAAAGCTCTAAGCCCAAATTGAATTTTTCAAACCAGGCTCCATTTTATCCTGCCACTCATGATCCCACAGGGACATCGTGACTTCAACCAATGACAAACTGAAACAAAGAGTTCAGAAGGCTATCTGCCTGTCCCTTTAAAGGCTAATTTAGGTGGGTGTGTGTGTGGGGAGAGGGGTTGGAGGTTGGGGGTCCTGAGACGTCTAATGAAGACAGACAGCCCAGCAACACGTCTCATTGTCTTGGTCTGGACACACTGAGCTGTGAACTCATTTCCTGGAATCAGAAATGAGCAACATGCATAACTAACATGACCGGACTCCAGAGTTATGCAACTATATTAACCACAAAAACAACCACTGAACCATGAGTCAGTTGTTTTATCACTTAAACCTCTCTTTGGCAGCATCCCCACTCCCCCGCTCTCTGTCCGTCAGCGCCTCCACCCCCCAAAAGGTGGGAAAGGATGCAAACAAAAGCTTTTTGTGTTGTACAGCGTTTGATGCATGCACCTATTTACAAATATTTTACTGAGTTGGTTAGAAGCGAAAGGAATGAGGATAATTTTAGCTTAAAAAGCTAATAATGAAAACAGAGAAGGAATTTGAAACAATTGTGCCTTTCAAAGCAAATTCAAAGAAAAATTATTGGGAAATGTTTCTTTCTTACTTCTCATGACAAAAGGTTCATTGCAGCCTGATATTCAGCAAGATTTTGCAGAAGAAGAAGAAGAAGAAGAAGAAGTGGAAATTGGAGAAAGAAGAAGGTTATTTCACAATACTGCCCTGGCCAAAAAAAAAGTCTTGGTTCTCAGCTTGATCGTCTATGAACAGCTGGCGGAAACTCAAAAATCAAATTTTTTTCCGATCAATGCATGCACCATTGCTAAGCATGGAGAGGCCTCTGCAGCAACAATCTTCAGAGTAACAATTGTTGCAGACTAAATGCAGATACCTTTCTATTTTAATAACTTACCATCTCTTTACCTTCTTAAACTTTTTATGCTGTATTAAAAAACATGGAAGACATCCAGAACCTGGATGCATGGCACAGATAATCAGCTAAAACTTATTGCAGCGCAAGTAGTTTTTGGCAAAACATATTGCATACATTAACATTGCAATAATGATGAATTTGCAGTCTACTGTATTTTAGTCAGCAATAAAAACAAGAAAAGCTCCGCCCCAGAAGAGTTGGGGCGGAGAAACTCAAAAATCTTTTGAGTTTCTACTCTGTCTGTCATGGGACATGCTGGCTTTCGAAATGTTACAGATATCAATTTCAAGAGAATTGTTTACATTAGAGGTGAAGGAAAGTTGGAGAGTTTAATATCCGATTCCTGCCACTTTTTTCCCCTTTATTTAGAAAATAGCAATATAATCCTGGCTTACACCAACTTTTTTCTCTCTCATCCACACAGTGTCACTTTGCCTCTCCTCCAAATTACACACCTCTGCTGCAGGAAGGATAGAAAAAATGTTTCGAATGATCACAGTCGACTAAAATCAGTATCAAAGCTTTGCAAAATCAGATTATAAGAAATTGGCTTCAAATCAAATGATGCTGATTCCCAGCTGTTTTGTGTTTGGCCAAACAGCTGAAGCATGCAGTTTATTCAAATCACTGCTAGCATCAATGTTAATGAATTTAGATGTAATCAGATACAGTTTTGCATAGAATTCTGTTTTTACATTTTCCCAGGGACGATTCTCAAAACCGAAATGATAAATCCCAACTGATCCGAGAACAGAGTTAGCCATACATTAGAGCGGGAAGGAGTGGCTGAAGGCAACTACTTTCACCTCACTCAGCTGGAGCTGATCTGCAAAGATAACCAGAACACACACACACACACGCCCCCACACACACCCCGACTTTGACTGTCACACACCTGGGGGCATAAAGCACATATTAAACACTCGGCTTTATGGAGCAGCTACAGCACCCGAAGGCAAACAAAAAGAAAAAAAAAGAAAGAAAGAAGAAAAACTAAGACTTTTCTCTTAACATTCCAGAAACGAGTAATCATATACTGCTGTCCTGACTCAGATCCAGAACCATACACACCATCTTACACACACAGGAAGAGAGCGGTCACCAGGATGTCAGTGTAGGGTTTATGATGAAAGTGTGTTACGCACGCACACACACAGAGGTCTCATTCTACTATAGTTAACCCTTTGTAAATCCTGATTCTCTTATCACAGACAGGTGTGGGCAGCAGAAACAGTTTCTATTTGTTTTAGCCAACAGTCTGATTAACTCCTTCTCTTCGGTCTATCACATTATGCAGTATGAGAGAAAACTTTTCCTTTCTAAAACATCTTCTCAGTGCCATGTGTTCATCCCGTCAGCGTGCCGCACCGCGCTTCAGCCCGTTACAGCCGAGAGAATGAAAACCTACCCGAGGTTAAAATACACATCGGTACTTTTAGATCTGGTATTCGCTGAGAGGGACAAAGAAGTCCAGTCAGCCCGCTGAAAAGCACAACAGCTACTCCTACTATCATAGACGTTTCCAGATGCTTCTTGGGATGCTTTACAATAAGTTTAAATGCATATTTTGTTCTTGACAGACATATGTATAATGCACAAAAATCAGATGACAAATTAAACTAATTGAAAGTGGAGAAAATAGCAACAAGACGGCCCCTTCTTTTAAGTATCTAAACTCATATCTACACAATAAACGCACAGCTATCTGCTCAAACATGCAGGATGTAGAAAGTGTACTTACTCTAACTAAACAAACCGTGAAGGAAGCTCTGAGGAGTCCCGGGCTTCACTGAAGGAAGCAGGTAACAGTGCAGCTTTATAAGTAGCGTCGTGCCTTCCTGTGAGGAAGTGTTCAGGCCAAATGAGGAGCAACCTGAAAAGTCTCCCTGCTCCTCAGGCTCCAATCCACTCCTCCTCTTCCTCCGCTGGCTGAGGAAAACTCCACCCTGCTCTGCCTAGAAGCAGGAAGGGAGGTAGGGGAGCAGGAAGTGAGAGCTTTAACGAGAAACCACATGGTCCTCCCAGCACTTTATTATGATCTGGCACTTTGTTTTTTTTTTTGTATAAATAGAAATTATTTTACCTTCCTTATATGGTTTACCTCATTTTACTTCCTGGGGCAACACTGTTGAGTTGAAAAGTATATTGAGGGCAACAAAAGATTGATTTATTACTATTATTATTTCTTATTAAAAGTTGTAAAAATGTTTTATTTTCATCTGCACAACTAACACTAGAAGTGTGAATCTTTCAGAGTCTAGCAATTAGTGCCATTTTGCAGCACAATCATGTAATTAGGTTAACTTCATTTGGTACAAAAAAGGTTTACATAATCAAATATGACTTGGAAGAAATTTGACTTCATCATCTAACGTCTTGAAATCAGCCGCTTCAAGCAACTCCAGCTCTTTTCTGAAACTCTGCCTTCAGGAAGTCATCACAACATGGCTCCTCTGTATTTTGTCATCTGATCATCTCCCAAACATTTGCCTGGAAGGAATCCAATTAACTCACCTCTAGCACTGAGGGCTTTAAGTTTATCTGCTCAAAACGACTAAGCTGCTAGTAAATATCAACACAATTAGTTGTTCAATAACCCAACAGTCAGAGTAGCTCACTGAATGTCAGAAGTCAGAAAGCAAGCTTATTGGCATGATTCCATAATGAACTCAGGATAAAAAGTTGGAGTCCAACTAAATATAAACAAGGGAAGCAATGATTTCAGTTTGGTGGCATGTTTATAATGCCGGTAAACATTTTGCCATTTCCCTTTCCAACAAATTTCTTTGAGTAGGAAAGAAATTCTAGGAAAAGAAATCCAATGTGAGGCAGCTGATGAAGGAAGGGGTATTACTGTAAGCAAGGTGTGGTTTGTATCCTGCTTTTAAAACCTGGAAGCAGAGATCCAGGAGGACACATTTAAGCAAGTAAGCAATCCCTTATATGGTGCCTCGTTCAGATATACAAACTTCAGCATGTCTTGCTGAGATGCCATGCGACACACCAACAATAATTGATAATTGTAAAGTGGATGTTTATGGATCCTTATTGAAACCTGAGAAAGAGGCGAGGTGAGGAAAATTTAGTATTGGTCATTTCTTAAACAAACATTTTAATAAAGTAATTTTTATAACAGTATATACCAGCCTTATGAACCAGCAGGAAAAAATATATTGTAGCGCAGGGCATTCTGGGGAAATACAACCAAAACAAACGCTCGAGTCTAGCGCTGGCAAGAGAAACTTGTTTTCTGCCAAAAACGAGGAATCCTAACCAATAAAATCTCACGTCTTTTTTCACATTTCAGGACAGTCACCGTCTTCTTCAGAGGTTTTTCTGTTATTTCTTACAGTGGTTTTTGGTGCAGCACTGATGTATAACAGAGTTTTCATGTGGATGAAAATATGCATTTTCCCAGATATCCGGCTACATGTTGACTTGGGTTGAGATTTTGCGGCAAGACTTGAAAATTGAGGTTCTAAACAGGCTCTGGAGTATTGATTATTTAGCAAAGAATAGACAAAAATGTCTCTAGATGTCCAAACCCAGCAGAGATGTAAGTCAACAAAGTTGTAGATGCAACAAAATGAGAACCTAGAACTCAGAAAGGCCAGAAACAAATGCACGTCACATACTTGGCTTCAAATTTACACACTACTTTGTGTTTGTAACACATAAGATCCCAACACAATATAGCTTCAGCAGATTGTTTTCCTGCACACAGTTGCCGAGCATCCCTCCCTCCTTACAGTCCAAGCATTCAGCGCTGCTTGTGTAAAGGAGTCAGCAGGGAGGGGTGAGCCACACTCACCTCCCTGTGGTAAGCACACATGTATACTGTACATTCTAACAAACAGATTCAGGCACTGTACCCCCCATCTCACCCCAACAGTCTTAAGTCAAACCCACATGACTGTAGTGGTCAGTCCCTCTACAGAGCCAGAAACAGCAGGCGGATTTCCCCTGGACTCTTTGCTAAGCATAAAAATAAAAGCAGCGGTAGAGTCCAAAAAACACAGCGGGAGTAGATAGTTGGTACAATAAACATTTCAGCTGGGTCAACAAATTCCGACACACCACCTATGGTGCCAATCAGACCCCTTTCCCTTCCTTCCTCCCCTCCCTTCCCTACAAATATTGAAAGAACAACATTGCATCGCTTCACTCCTTCAAAATTCCAGCGTCCTATCGGCTTTCTTCCTCATCTCTTATGAACGCTGCAATACTTTTAAGCTGGTGGATATTTTTTGAAGTCACAATACTTTTGTAAGTTTCCTAGCAGCAGTAACGTAACTCCATGGGAACGTGAACCTTCTGGCGGAGACGCAGCGGAGGCAGGTGGATTAAAAGTATTAGTGAGTGTGCAGTGCCTTCTCATTTGGCCAAACACTTTGTGATTCCCAACATTCAGCACACTCACGTGCCTACCTACCCATAAAGTGATGAGTCAATATTGACACCACGATGGAAGTTTACAAAACACACACACACATTACCGCTCTTTTCTTATTTCCCTTCCTTGATCCGTCACTTGGTCTTTTTATAGAGACCACCATAAGAGAGTGATGTGTATTAGGTTCCTCTTGCTCCTTTCTCTCATACCCAAATCATAATCTCTGTCACGTTTGCACACACACACTCCAGAAATGCAAGGCGTGCCAACATTGCCACTCACATTACAGCATGCCTCCACAGGCCCTGTCTGCGACACCCGCATCCTTGTTGGGTTGAGAAATCAACCCATATCAAACTGGAGGAAATGTCCTGGGAAATGATTGTTAAAAGAAGAGACAACGTTAATATCTCTTCCAATATTAACGTCAGTGAAAAAAATAACTTGAGAGAGGACACGCAAGATGAGCAAGAGCAGTTTAGGAGCATGTGGTTTGAAGACTAACTCTGAAATTATGCTACGTATTTGGCCATAAACCTGGAATTATTTCAGGAATGATAATAGATGGGAGCTGGATTCAGATTTCAAGAAAGACAATGATATGCAGTGTGTGCTGAATTTCACAGTCAAAACAAATATTATAGGCTGGTTCTAGCAGAAAAGTTCTTTACAAAGAAATGTTTCACAGGCCATGAATTTATATAAACAGGTAATGTAACAAAGGAGACGGCTGGTAGAAGTCTTCATTGAATTGAAGAGTTTGGCTCAACATACTCTTCAATTCAATGAAATTGAAGTACAAGAAAACTACTTTTCTGGATATTTCAGCTTGTCAAAACTCTGACAAACATTGATTTTCCTTGTGCTTTGTGATGTTATGTCTGTGAGAAGCCCTTTATAAATGAACTTTACTTACATGCCAAAACATTGTCACATAGGCATAGAGTTAAAGTCACATTCCAAACATGATCATGCCTACCCTAGTAAAAAACCAGCCCCTTGTTCCACACTTCACTTCACTCAGAGGGCCTGGACCCCGGCCACTGAGAAACGATTGCTTCGTCGTGGTAGGGGTGGAGCAAGATATCGTCGTACAAGATCTCGTGATATTAAAAGAAAAAGAGAAAAAAAAAAATTACATTATTTCTCACTGAGTTGAGTTGTTATGTGGTGAGCACTCTGCCTTGTTAAGTTGTAATAAAAGATACCCCAACTACACTTAAATCATTTGTTTGGTCACATTTGAGGTTTCCAGTAGGAACTATGAATGGCACAAGAGTCACAATCAAGACATAAATAATGTGCAGTCACTGCATCGCTATAACAGCCAATGCATGGATTTCTAAGGGTACGTCGAGCTACTTAGCAATCACAACATACCGTCAATAGCTATTGGGAAATGTTGTACCTGTTGTACTGCAGGCCATATTTGTAGCACGGTTCTAACGTCTGAAAAGATCAAAAGAAATCAGAAAAGGGCAGATCAGATAGTTCAGGTTTTGGCAAATCTATAAAAATACAAAATAAATGTCTTCATGAAGAATAAATTTGATCTTTGAAGGTTTCTTAAGAATAATACTAAATTCTGTCTTGTCTTGTGAACTCAGTATTGTGAGTTTTAGGTATCGTTACATCCCTACATCTTGGAGGTGTGAGCTCTGTTGAGGTTTTCAATTTTACCCAATTGCTAATGTTTGACCGTGACGCACGTAATGCGCCAGTTCGATGCCATGAAGATTACTGGAAATTGCCTGCTCTGTACACAACCATCCTTCACTGCAAAGAGAGAAGTGTGAATCTGAACGAGGCAGCTGTTAATGTTAATTCAGTATTTGGAAGTGTAGCCAACACAGACTACATGGCTTAGCTCACTTCCTCTGCTGCCATTGCTAAAGCTACAGGCAGACTGTGAAACAGTGTAAAAAATTAACGTCAATATTCACAACTTTTCCTTCTGTTCGCTGGTAGAAATTCTCCCTGACTGAATTTAAGCTCAACGGAGATTATAACAGAGCAGAATTTCGTAGGAAGGCGATGACCAGGCTATATCATACCACAAGTTCAAAGGTTTTCTGGGCTTAAAAGAAAGTTTTCGGGCACTGTGCACCTATATCCAGTAAAATCAGTTCAACACAATAGAGCAACATGGTTCTATAACATAGACATGTTACATCCTACTTGTTCGAACCGTCTGGTTAGTAGGTCAGTGGGTCCAGTGAGGAGGGGGCAGGGTAGATAACGGTTAACCCAAAGTATGTCTCTAGATAACGACCTCTAAACAGCCGGAGGCACTGATGACACCAGGGCAGTCTGTCTCATGTGCAGAGCTGGCGCATGGCCTTATGGGAATAACAAAAAGGAAGGAATGAGGAGGGGAAGGCTGGGATTCAAACTGTCATCTGCCTTGGAATGGCGCAGCAAGTGAAAATAAATGGGCAAGCATGCCTACAGACAACTGCTGCGGAGAATTTGAAACCAATTAGTCCATAAGGACCAAATGTTGCTCACTTAACCTGAGCAGTCATCTATATTTAGGTCCTAAATGTCTGGTTAACCAGCCTATGGCCCAATTTAAAATAATGACTCAATTTGGGCTGCCTGCAACACAAATGCCAGTAGATCCAAATCCACTCCCACACTAGGTGGACAAAGAGCATAAAGGGAGATCTGCTCAGACGTATAAAACTGTATTACATAACACATTAAAAAACTTTTATTCAAGTAGTAGCTGGACCAAAACCTGAAGGATCATAGTGTTGTGGAATTACAAAAGTGAGGGCCACCTGTCTGAGTCAGTATTGAGTTCATCTAAGGATCCTCAGCAACAAGACTGGCCATCCACACATGAAGAGCCGGAATGCGAGGCCTGAGCCACTGTAGAACCAGAGACTAAAACCTGCCAGGACAAGTCACACTGACCCCATTCCTCAGCAGGAGGCTCGCCCAGGCTGCAAGCATCCAGAGGCCTGAAGGGCTGGAGGGAACTCCTGCAGTCAGGAGACTGCTGACCGACTGATGATCAAGTATTCTCCATCCAATCTCACTGACTAAGGACTATTTTGCAAAGAATGGGAAAATGAAATGTCAGATGTGCAAAGCTAGTTGAGACATTCCCTAAAAAAAAATTAAAAAAAACAAAAAAAAAAACAGAAGTTGTTAGTAAAATGTACCTCTACAAAACATCAAATCAGGATGGATAGCAGACATGCACATCACACAGAGAATTTTATAACCTCAAATTATTTTCAATTCACTTTACACTAATGTTCTTCTTTGTATTGGTCTATCACATAAAATACCAAGAGAACAAGGCTGAAGGCTAACTAAAAAGTTAGTTGCCTTAACCCTAAAGAGCTAATCATTCCTTATTTCCACTAACGATCAAGCAATACATCAGCAAAAGTGGAAGATAAAATGCTAACTTCAATTTAAATAACATCAGGTCTTGAGAAATTACCACCCTCAAGCAGCAATTTAACTTTGACTTTAGAAATTACATGTACAGACATATTGTAGGCATTTATGTTTATATCTTGTTTTCTATTCGTGTTTTACTCTTTTCTTCCATGTTTCTTGTTTGAAGAAAAGGTATTTGGAAATAAAAGCAAGAGAACATGAGGACAGAAAATGGAACTGCTGCACAGTCTTCACCCACTTCAAAATAAGAGCATAAACCTAAACGACTACTTGAAGAACTCCAAAACTTCAACGCAGATGTTTAACTTTGCTTAACTGAAAGTTTACAAAACAAGCTAGTAAATTAGCACATTAGAATTTATCCAGAAAAATGTATTTAGGCGAAGCTAAGTGTGATGAATGCTTTCAAAGTTAGCAAAAGTACCAAATGAAAAATTTGCCCCTCTATTAGCACATTCACAAACTATTCTGTTGTTTAGGCTGTGCACCCACACGGATCCGCTGTTTTTGGGAGACCAGAAACAATTTTTTTGTGTTGAAATTTAGCGGATTTATGTTTCAATATGTACATGTGAGCTGCGTCATTTTTTTTTTGAAACAATGACGTCGTACCTCCCTCTCTCCTTGTAACCCGTGTGCATATTACTCTCACAACCAACATGACACAGTACGCTGTTATTCTGTGTTTTTTGCGTCATTCTGTGGCAGTGCTAAAGCTCCACAGACAGGCCCGGCATGCTTACTACAGCGTTTTCTGTGATGCAGCATCCTGTCCACACAACGGTCTTCATTGTTTTTTCTTAATTTTATTCTTTATTGTTTACAAGAAAATTGGCATGTTTGTCTCTATGCGGAGGGAGACTGAGTTGACAAAATGTGTATAAAGTTCCAGGGGTCATAAATACTTTTGCAATTCGCTGTATTCCTGCACTACTGGCAGTGTTACAGTTTAGCACATACAAACACAATGATGACATGCTGCCTTGTGTTGCATTTTTCAAAACACATCACTAATCCAAATGTGTCATAAAAGATGTGAAAGATTTGTCTGTGGTGTTTTCCAATTAATCACACATTTTCTGTTACACAACTGACTAAATGAGCAGACAGGTTACAGGCTCATGCAGTCACACTTAACTTATACTAGGAATTCTAACTCCATAACATGAATCTAGGTGGGGTGATGATATAGCTGAGATTATATGTTGTAGCTTTTCTGTCTGTGCAGTAACTCCACTATGCCAAAGAGGACATCTACCATAAACCTAAATTAGAAAGGATTCCCTCTGCTTCTTTTTTTTTTCCAGATGAGCTAAATTCAAAAACAGGGCATCACCACAAGGGACGACCAAAATACTGCAGGGTAAACATGAACAGCAAGAGGGAAAAAAAAAACAGAGTGAGACAGAAAACCTCACTTCCCAAACCTCAGACCTGGTGACGGACAAAACGCTGTGAAAAAGATGTAAATCTTTAATTCTTCCTTAGCTCTGAAGATGAAGAATTGAAGCAGCCAAAGAAAAACTAAACAAAAAGAACTTAATGAAGCCCAAAACAAAATAAAAACTAGGTATGCACCAATCCCCCTTTTTTTTTTACTTCTATCTAATACCAAGATCTGAGGTTTAATATCAGCCAATGCTGAGCTGGTACACAAAACCAGTGCTGAGTTGATTGAAAACATTTCTATCTTTAAATAAATGTGCTGAATTACTAACTTATTTGATAACCAGTAGAGTACACTTAAATATACATACATCAACATGTAAAAACAACTTTAATTTGTCCACTTAGGAGTGTAACAACCAATTTTTTTAATTGTTTATTTAATTATAAATAAACTGAAGCTGACAAAAAATATGTTAACTACCTTGGTCAAACATGCAGTAACTGCAATAAACCTTCTTTCAAATGATTGAGAAAGTGCAATTAAAAATTTTAAATATGATTTAAAATAAATAATAAAGCATGATATCGCTCAGAGCACAAAACACAGAATTAAGCTGAATAGATCTGCCCTTATGGATCTGGAAAACTGTCACTGATACAAGATCTAAAGCAAATTTCAATATCGGAACCAATACAGATATTAACACTGGAACAGTAGATCTCTAATAAAAACCGTTTCATGGATGTTTGTCTTATTTTTATTGCTTTAAACTCATTTCTCCCTTCATTCTCAAAGGATTTTACTCAGAGAAAATATTCATATGATAAAAAAGAAAACTACCTGTACCTACCTAAAAAAAAAAAAAAAAAAAAAACAATGCCCCCTTCCCAAAAAAACAGAAATGTTTTTTCAATGTTTTTTGAAAAAAAAACAAAAAACAAACAAAATAACGATGAAATCCAACAACCTCGAGCTGCTGGATTTATACTGAGATTACTAATAAAGTAATGAATCCCGGCTCATTTTTCTACATTAAGAGAGGCTAAATATAACCATACATTTTAGTTTTTTCTATTTGTATAAAGTTTTGAGAAGCACGCATTAAAGCCATATAGATATATTAGTGAGCGCCACGACTCTCTGAGTCAAGAATTAAGAGGTAGCTGTCGACATAGTAAAACTTTCTCAGGGTGTGGGAGTAGCTGGAAAGCAACAGGAAAGACGTCAAGTGTTAATTCCAAGAAGAAATCCGTGCAGACACGCTTTCCCAAAGTGCCATGCTGAGAGGGAACATTTACTTGTCTAAAAATAAAGAAACATGTCTATTTCCAACATGGGTAGTAGTTAGAAAAACAGCTACACTGCCGGTAAACTATAATCCTTCAACATGACAAGATGTTCCAAGAGCATGCTGGGAGAAAGTTCCCATTTCCTGCTTCAATCCCAAAGAACGAGCGGCCCCAGAACGGGACGCCAGTGGGTTGTGGTGGGCCTCTGCCTTGAGCTGAAAACCTCATAAGCTTCTTTCCAGACACCACCGACCTTGATTCCTTAGAGCTTTTCATTTCTATCCCTGTATAAATGGGAAGAGAAAACAAAATCTGTTTGCATTTCTCTGAAAACAAAAGTGAATAAGAATCTGTTGGTTTCTACCAGCTGTGTATGAACTCTATCTTAAACTAATACTGGCTGAGGAGTGAAAGAGAAGCCGGAATGTTCCAGAATTCCAGCAGCATCAGCAAACCCGCCGTGAAGAACGCTCCCAACACCGAAAGCTCGTAAAACACGCTCCACACTGACATGTAGATGGACTTTTCTAGGCTGCAGGATGCGCATTCCCGGCCTGGGAATGATTAAGAATGGAAATTACACGGTGGTGCGTGTGTTTGTGTTGCTGTGGCCCCGGGAAAGATGACGTCTGAGCGTCATTCACTCCCTCTGGTTAATAAGAGCTGAACAAGGTGACAGCTACAGCAGACTTTCTGACAGCGTGAGGCAGAGACGGAGCAGTTCCAGAGGGATTTGCCCAGCTTCGTCACTGGAAATCTTTCAGATAGTCATCAGTTTTCAGCTGACTCTCAGTCTACTGAGGAAGGACAGCTTGAGCCAATACAGGAAGGGTCATCTGAGTAATAGAAGCACATTTCAGGTTCAAACTTCCTCTTGTGACTGAGAAAAGGGAACCATTTCCCTCCCCCTCGTGGAAATACATCACCAGCTTTACAGAGGGAAGCCCATAGTGACCTTTACACCACATTCATATCCTCCAATGCACAGGTGGACTTCCTCTCCTGACGCATCAGGCACCATGCAAATACAAATCCCATTAAATTCCACTTTTCACATTGAACATTTTTTTTCATCAAATGGCTAATTTGAAGCTGGTGTTGGCATTCAATTTGAAAAATTCAGCATTTTAACAGAGGGCTAAAATGCCCACAAGATTTTGTGATTGTCTTTATGATTTTATGTAATCAAAACACTGATATTTTGATACTACCTCAGACGTATTTGCAATTTTTGCACTTACATATGACAGGAAATGCGACGTTTTGTTCCTCGCTACATCTCAGTGTAGAACTTGTCAGCAGGTAAAGCTGAGGCGGCAGCGTAAGAGAAGTAAGAAAAGCATAGTCACTTAGAACCAATGTTTTTGATATTTTTTGCTCACAATTATTCTTTAGCGCCAATAAATGCGGGGATCTGCTGATTTTGTGTGAATTTCCACAATCGCATAGAAGTGGTGCCCCCAGAACATTTTCATAGGAGTGGTCAGACCAGCCCAGTAAGAATTTTAGGTGGGCAATATACAAAATTATATCATTTCATTTATTTATTTTGTATTCACTTTCTTATAGATTTCTACATTTACGTGGGACATCCAGAATCTTTCAAGAGGGGGCCGTAGCTCCCCTACCCCCACCGTTGAGGCGCCACTGCCACGCAGAACGTTTAATCTACCTCAGAGCTCCAGTTCATAACCTAAAATATGGACAGAACCTACACTGCACTAAAGATTGCATGAAGATAACGTGTTGCAATTTTAAAACTTTGGGTTTGTGAATCAACTTTCAGTAGATTCAAGAGTTCAACTTAATCCAATTCCCCACAGTTAACACTACCTCAAACATTCCTGTCAGCTCTTATCACTGTACAGTCATTTCAGGCAGTGGACAAAATATTCCACTGAGAAATAGGAATCACCTTCAGGAAGCAGACATCACTGGCTTCACTGTAAATGTGCAGTTAAGTCCATGGTTGTTCCTCTGCTGGTAAATTCAGATTGAAAATAATTGTATTTAACAAAAATGGACAGCAAATGAGGTAGAGCAATCCCAAATAATAATAAAAATTGCAAAAGGTGTATATATTTCTTTAATTGTCTGTTGTCTGGGATACTGACAGTAATATCTATTGCCATCAATAATTGCTGATCAGCTCTTTGCTTGTATCCACTGGCATTCAAATGATTGATCTTAAGAGTTCCATGTCGCTGAGGTTGGAAGGCCTCCTTACCATCAACCTCATATTTAGCCACCTCCACAGATTCAAATCAGAACTCTGGCTATTCCGCTCCGTCTTTAAGTCAGAAGAAGCAAAAAGATGAAAAAACTAAAAGTTTTCTTTAAATCTAGATCTGCTACAGGAAGGGATTGTAGAGATTGTATTTTACTTAATACAAACCGCTAGAAAAAAAATAATTAAATATTAACTAATGAGGTTTCCTTTGAAAAATGGTCAAAAACTAAACACTGAACTCCCTTAAGAATTACATTTTCTCAACCGGCAACGTGGTGATGTGAAAGGTCTCGTTCAGAGAAGTGATTAAAAGAGAAAATATTTTGCATGTGCCCAGAAAATAATGCAGATTAAGTTCACACTACTCTCTGAAATCTTTCTTCATCTTGCAAAAATGCTTAAATAACTCAAATACTACATCTTCGGCCCCATGTAAGAGCTTATCGTGCACAAAAGGATTCGTCATAAAATCAAGAAAAATACCGAGAACCCTGAGCCTTCTCTTCATGAGACCGGCATACAACAGTCTTCAGTTGGAGGTTTTAAAAGGTCTGCTGCAACACAGACTGCTACAGGAAATGAAAAGGAAATTCTTCCTGCCCACAGCCATCATCTACGACTCTTTTAATTACGACAAATTAATTACATCTGATTGATCCAAAGTAGGGTTGTTGTGAACGCCAATAAAACGACACAATTCTTTTCTGTGTGTGGTGTCACAAGTAGAACAAATATTTCACATATTGTGGCGTTTAAAAAAAAAATCTGCTATCACATCAGAACAAATCAGTCCAGGTATGAACACTCAGAGTAATGCAGATGTTGACCTGTAGCTTTCGTTAAGAACTGCTAGGTAGCCCATTAAAAGCATCGACACGAAGCCTACAAATGGGATGCTAATGTAAACGTCGTACATTACTTTCTTCAACACATGTGCAATATTTGTTGTGCTCATAACTAAAATGTATAGTCGAGGGAAAACACGTACCTTTCGTTACTGTAGCTTTTCTGAGTCAAACGAAACTGGTGGGGTGTTTTAAGAAAAGTTCACCAACGTTATAAAAACAAGGTGAGGAAACTTTCATTGAAACTTTCAATGCTAGCGCGGTTGATACCATACGCTAGCCTAAATAGGACTGCAATTATTACTTCCAGTCTATAAAATACGAGCATATAGTGTCTCATACGTGTCCTACATGATATTAAATTAATATGCTACTCTAAGGAAATTATAAGTTTATAAAGAATCATGAAGTAAAATTAAAGGGGTGTCTGCGTGGGGCACCCCTACTCTAACGCGTCTTAGCTTTGGTACGGTCCGCCTTTCCTTCATTGGTCATTCGGGGCCCTGCACAATTTTTGGAGGATACTAAGTGTGCGGTAACCTAGCAACTACTGTTTCTCGCGAGAATGGACAAGGTCATGCAGGCAAACCTCTGCCAAAAGTATAACGGAAAACATAGACATTTGAGTTCAACAGTGCTTCCGATATTTTTATTCACTCATATGCTTCTATATCTTTTGTTTCGCCACAAATCCTAATAGTTAAATACTATAAATAAATATTTAGTTGTAGGGTTAAAAATTGATACATTTTCCTGTAAAAAAGGTGGATTATTTCCTGTGGTGATTGAGTAACCATGCTTTAATATAATTATGTGTCCACTGAGAAAATCCCACCACAATAAGGAATCAAATTACTTTCTAATAAAGAATACAATAATTGTAGGGTTGTAATGACCCCAGAAAACGTCCTTAGTTGATAGCTTCCTCCAGTGGAATCACTCCTTTAGAGAACTGTATGGGTATAAAAAAACATCTGAAAATATCATGTTTTGTTGGCATATCTCTTTGTAAACTCTTGCTTCCAATACATACCCATGCTTATGTATATGCATGTATGCTCATTTATATCACTACTGAATGATACGCACATTGGATTGTATTGGAAGTACTTTGCTGCAATCTCATCGTCAGAGACAAGACTGCAATAGCTAACTTACATCCTAAATACTTAAATTTAAACCTGTTCTATGTGCCATATTTGAAATAATCATCTCAATTTAATGTCAAATCAATTTAAGAGCACACAAACAATTTATTTTTATATATATTTGTAAATAAATCCAGGCAGAAAGGGAATATTTTAAAGCTAACAAATCCCACAGTGAGTCATCCAGTAAAGATTCTTTCACTTCAACAGCATCATAGATGTCCTTTAGGTTCTCGTGTAAATGGCCAATGGAAGGGCTCAAGTTCAACTAATGACAAAACAAGCTGTGGGGATGAGCTAATGTTTTGGCAGCAAACTGCTTTAATTAACTAATTCAGGACAGCATGAACTCTAAGGAGAGGAGCGTTTTTCTCCTCTTGATTCACGTGTGTGCGTGCAGAGGAGACTGGTTCCCATGAGAACAAATGTTATTTTGTTCTCCTCTGAAATCCAACCGGTACTCCTTGGAGCGCTCTGCTTTGACTCAAGGAGAGGAGGCTAAACGTCTGGATGGGTGTTGATAAGAATGAGAATGATGCAAAAATTTCCACACATCAGAAAAAGTGCCAAGAGCAGCATGAGATGCGATATAACACAAATTATAGCTGCAGATGCTTGCCTTACATCTTTTCTGAATCCAATCATGAGAAAAACTGTGGTTCTTAATTTCCTTATTTTATGAAGGGTATGTAAATATTGTTCTGTTAGCACTGTCGCCTGAGATTTAGGTGGATAGTTCAAGTCGTAGTCCTGGTCTTTCTGTGTGGTGTTTGGATGTTCTAACTGTGGCATGTGTGAACTCACTCCCACAGTAGAAAATCATGCACGTTAGCTTATTTTGCTGCATTTCCACTGACTGTATAATTGCACAATATGGCATTTTGAAAATAAATTTGCTTAATGGAAACACGGCAGTTAAAAGATAAAAGCTGCAGTGGAAACACCTTTTCACATCACATGATCAACAATCAGATGTTGCCACTGACAAACCACGAAGAAGAAGACAACTGGAAGAAGTAGGAGGATAGTGGCATGGCATGTTTTTTGACAAAGAGTAGCGTGAACAAACTTTTTCACTTGTGATTTTAATTTCTTTTCTTATGTAATGGAAACAGCGCAATTGTAAAATTGTGCTTTTTCAACAATAGTGGGATACTATTTTTGTGCTCAAGGTTTTGTGCACATTTGTAACGAAAATGCAACGATGCTTAGCTCTAAATTTACTGAGCTGGTATATTTCTGTGTTGACTGCAAAGGATTCAGCCCCCACTTGCAAATATCCACTTCTGATTCTATTCCTATTTGTTTGGGTTGCCTTTAGTTCATTTTTCAGTTTCTGTCTGTGCTCATTTTAAATGTTGAGTCATAAAAAAATCAACTTTCTCTGACTGATAAAGCAGGTATTCACATGAGGACAGGTTAGTCCCTCACGCTGAACTCTGTGGAAATTCCAAATGCCGCATCATGTTTACCATTACTGCTTTTACATAACATTTGAGCTGCAGCTTCTGCTGTGTGTATCTCCTGCTGAAAACACTTCCATATTGTGTCGGTGAAACCTTAAATCTGTTTAGTTTTGGTTAAAACCAGGCTTGCACGGTGGATTGTTTGGTTTGGGTTTTATGCACGAGTAAGAAGACTGCAAGATGCAATAGAGGAGCGTGTGAAAACCGTTCAGAAAAGATTGGATATTTGAAAGCTGTGCTCAATATTTCAGCACCGCAGCGAAACAATTATCAGATGTTTACATTCTGAGTTCTGACCTGAATTGCTTGAGCAGTTCAGGGATTTTTTGTTTTTAGGTCCTTCAACATTAGCACTGATCAGGCCTTCAATCCATTTGCTGTTAATTTCTTGCATAAAACATCCATGAAACTCTTTCTTCACATTGTGGTGCTATACAGACCTATTAAAACAGATTTTTTTAAATCTACGCAAAATAGTCTACGAAGCCAAACTTTTCCATGAAACCCATAATTGAGCTCCTGCGGATCCATTGATCATCTTGAGATGCTCCTTCTACGTCATCTCAGGCCACTAAGCTCAGCTGACTGAATATGACTTCATATAATACAAATTATAATAACTTTATTATAATTTGTTGTAATAAATTATAATAAAGAACTTTCAAACAAATTTCTGAACAATTAAAGGAGATTTTTTTTTAATTAATAAAAATAAAACAGATAAAATACCAAGAAAAGCAGTAAAAACAATATGTCAACAATACCAGAAACCAGGCACTAGAACCAGAGGAGTTCTCTGTAGACCTAGAGTGAAAAAAAGGAGAAAGTTGTGCTATGAAACAAAGATTTGATACAAATTCCAAGTGAAAGAAGTTCGGAACTAAAAGAACCCTTCAGAGACCCTCCAACCCAACTGAGTACCCAGAAAAGAAAGACCTTGTTCAGAGAGACGACCAAGAAAGCAATGGTTGCTAAGGTGGAGCTCCAGCGTTTCAAAAGTGCTACACTGAAAAAAGAAAATAGTTGAACCAACTTAACTGAACTGCTTCAATTGGTAACAAGTAATTCAGTTAAATGTATTTAACTTAAGTCAGGTTTGCTCAATTCACTGAAGCTTGCGTCATGTCGTCAGACGTAGGATACGAATGCGGCATTGAACTTAATTGTTTGAAGTAAAGGCAAAGTAAAAAGTTCCTTTAAGTTAAAAGTTAATTCAACTCAGAAAAGTAAGTTGTCATCGCTAAACCAAAAGAATTAAGTGAGGTTAATATAAATAAGTGCATAACAGCCCAAATACACTTTTTAGAGTGTGGGAGATTCCCTCAGGGAAGTATCTCCGTCTCCCACACGGCCCGCTAATGCATACAGAAAAACACAACGTTAAAAACATGGAAACTTAGACTGACTAATTGACTAACTGATCAACAGTCAATATCAATCAATAATATTTAAAGGGTAGTGTCTGGCTGCTACATTTCATCTTAAACCCTAAAGAGTGTACTTAGTTTTTATTAGTCATAAAAACCTTTTATCATGGCAGTAAGAGAAATAGCTTTCACTGTTATGCGTAATAATATAACTACACCAATCTATTAATTCCATTTTTTTAATCTCAGACATATGAGATTAGAGCAAAAAATTGCTCAAATAAATTATTGCTGTTTCACAGCTCAGCGTTGAAGTTCATGAGTATTATTAGATGTCTAAAAACACAAGAGGATGTGAAAGATGAAAGTTGGAAACGGTTATGTTTTTGTATCTAAAAAAGCATACAGGTTTGAAAGTGAATGCCAAACATATTCAATCTTTACATTTCCAAAGAATAAACAGAGTTTAGGTTTCAAACGTAAGACAAACTTCTTCAGCTCATCAACACAAGCCTTGGAGTCGGACTGTGTGTGTTGGTGCCTTTATTTACCACTTCTCAAACAGAGGCGCAGACTTCCTCCTAACTTCGGTGCTATGAGGCTTGGCAGCTCCTCATTTTCCTGCTTATATAACTGTCTTATCGTTTCATGTTTGGTACCTGGACTCCTGGCATCAACACACACCATCTCACACGCACACACCTTCCAAAGCCAAATGCTCAAAGTGAAAGTATTTATAGGGCAAAACAGCTCCAAGCAACATGCTCGTAAAATCACATTCGTCACCTCAGTCATAAACAGTTTGGTCTCCTTACGTTATGCAACGAACCTTCTGTTTCCCCACAAAGATGAACAATAATGTGTTTCGGAACCTGTTGACTAGCATGTCTGGCTGTTGTTTAACTTGGCCATGTTGATAGGTACTCGTGTCATTTCCAGTCAGGCAAGGAATCTGATTCCTAGTCATCTGAAATAATTAGACTTGTGTCTAATCATTTCAGGGAGGACAAAATCTCACTCGCATGGAGGACCTGGAAGTCATTATAAAATCAGGGTCTGTCACACAGGTTATTATACACACTAAAACAATGGAAACACATTTAAAGGGACACTGTCATGTGTTTAGCACACAGTCCCATTGTATAGCACAATCGAGAAATTATATTACCTTCAGTTGTTATAAATATGATGTATATGACTTAAAAAAATTTTGACTATTCAACTTAACACCTGGCAATTGGGCCTCTTTAACTTTAAGAAACTCCTGCTCCTTCCTAAACTCCGTCTTGAGGAAGTAATCACAACATTGCTTCTCTATTAACACTTTATCAAAATGAGAGTCAAAATTGGTGGGAAGTAGCTCATGCAGATGTACAGTTCCAGCAGGTGTTTGCTAATTGCTGCTGGCTACTCAGAAGGAGATGAGTGAAGGAATCAAATTTGTTAAATTACAAAGTCAAATTTGACATAAGTATGTATATAGCACTTGATAACAACTAAAGGTAACTTAGTTGTTACTTGATTGTGCTTTAAAATGACACCATGTGGATAGAAAACACACAACTTTTAAAACTTGAGATGTTTGCGTTTTTTTTTAAAGATTTTTTGAGGCTCTAGTGGCCTTTATTTGAAAGTAGCTTGACAGGAAATTAGGGATTGAGAGAGGGAGGAGACATGCGGCAAATGTCGCCAGGCCGGGAATTGAACCTGCGACTACCGGCATGAGGACTAAAGCCTCCATATGCGGGTTGTGCTTTGCACCTGCACCACCACAGCACCCCATGTTTGCGTTTTTAAATCAGAACTGAAAACAAGACTGTTTATTGCAGTTTTCCCATAAAGTCAGGTTACTTTCTCAGTTTGTTTTTTTAATCATGTCTGTCTAAGTATTACATGAGACTTTTTTAGTTTCATTTTTTGTGTGATGCTTAAATTTTTATATTATTTTTACATTAGGTTTTTTGTTTCAGTGTAATTTTCTTAATCCCTCTTTACATTACCTTGTGTATGAATTGTGAAAATAATAGTTACCTTACCTAAATTCTGAGTGGAGATGTTAGAAAACTCAAAGGATGGTGCAATCTTCAGCAAAAAAAAATGTCATTCAATACATCTGTCTCATTTGTCATAATCTGTTTTCCCTTTGTGATGTTCCTTTTGCATCCTTACATACAAACAGGTGTTCACAGCACTTCACTCAATTGGTGTTATAGTTATCTATAACACGTAACATACCATTCACTGGGTCTCTAAAGGAGACATTTTCATTCAAATGTTTCTGCACTTTAAATCTGTTGTCTTGATAAAATCTTTATTCCGTTATTCTCAGGAAAGTGAGATGGGAGAGTAGTATTGCAACATACCTGCACTAAAAATTCCTTGGAAGCGTTGTCTGGATCCTGGAATTTTCCTACAGCCATGTCTCAAACAAGCTCAAACAGCAGAACTTTTATCTCTTTTTTCTGTCGAACTCAACCCGGATAGTTGTTTTTTCTGATGAAGTACACATTGTTTACAAAAAGAAACTTAAAGATTATCACAATAGTCATTTTGTAGTATAACAAATTAAGCCCTGACTATGAAAGCTGAATGCAAAAAACTTAATCAAGTTCATTTTTTTTATTTCTCCTGAAGGAAAGCAAAGCTCTATCTTCTCCTTTTCTGGCAATGCAAATCATTTCATATTGGCCTTGACCATGAATGTTGATTAATGTTGTTTTGATCAGCTCTCTCCATCAGGCGCAACAACGTATCACTATTTATACTGGTGGTTTCCTGCTATTCAGAGTCCGCTGCTGGTGAAAGGCTTGGCTTGGAAAAAAGCAGTCCATCAGAGCCGACAGATTTCCTCTTTAACGCTTTTCGTTAGATTCATTCAAGCATTCGTCAACACTCCTCGCCTCCTTCCACAGCGCTATTTCTGGTGCTTCTCAGGAAGTAGCTCCTGAAACATGCCTTTGTTGGCTTTTTGGAATCATGTAAGACTATTTATAATTTGGTTTTTCCCTCGGAAACTCGACTCGGTTTTGTTTCTTTCACATTATGAATTAGAGCCTGCGGAAGAGGATTTGGAGCTAAAGAATAAAAGGATTCAGACTTTATTATCAGAATTCTGACTTCAATCCCAGAATTCAGACATTTTTATTGGAATTCCAACTTTAATCAAAAAATTTTGAAATTCCTCTCAAAATTCTGACTTTTTTTTTCAGAATTCTGACTTTTCTCAGAGGCCATTTACTTTTTTTTTCTCAAAGTCAGAATTAATTCTTTTCAGAAACCTGTTCCTTAAGAGCCAGATGAGGTTAATTATACTTTGAAACTCTGCTTAATTTCAGCCAAATTGGAGGGAAAATTACTTTAAGTACACAATGGGCATCGGATATGTCTCCAAACAACAATAAAATGGGGAAAAAACAAGCCGGAGAAGCAGACTGAGGCAGAGTCACGAGGAGCAGCAGAGATCCTCTGTGCCTTGGCACTCCGCTGGAAAACGTGTGCAGAAGACGGAGCCGTGGCCCAGGCAGCAGACGAGGCTTCCAGGGGAGCGGACCGCAGCGTTCCTCTGGCTTTTCTAATAGCAGTGTACAGCTGTGTTACCTCCACTCGCTGGAATGTGAGAAAAACGGAAAAACTGACACACATACATATAAAAACAGTTGCTTAATGAATGCATTCTGTGCCATCAGCTTGTAAAAAAAAAAACTCAACAAATTTCTACAACCACAAAGACATGAGCCGCCACACTGCAAGTTTACACTAAATGTAAATGAGTTTGTTTTGTGGAATAAATATGTCATTACAACTCTATATTCCATACTTTACAGGCAGCCTTTTCACTTTCATTGGCACATTTAGTCTGTAAGAACCTTTTATAGGGCTGGTTCATTCTGCCCAAAGTTTGAGAAAAGCGCTTCCTGCTTTCTGTAACTTCCAATTGGGAATCAGGGAAAACTGCAACCTCTCTGAACAGTCATCTGTCCGTCTGGCTACTGAACTCCATGAGAGCAGATTAAATGGGACGATATGATATCTAAATGACTGCAGGTTTACCAGAAGCAACGCAGAGTTGGAGAATCTTACCCTGGACTTTACCTCTGATGACTCTTACACAATAACGCGTTGTCCTGCTTTGGCCCCACACTGACAGTAGGACACACACAGGTTTATTCACCAGTCACTGATTATCTATTGCAAAACTATTTACATCTGTTGTCACTTTCAAATTGTTTATGATAAATAATTCAAAATGTTTTAGCCTATAAATATCTTAGTGTTGTTTGGTCAGTACTTTGTAGGGTGACTTTTTGCTGCAGTTTTGCTGTAGATCAGCTATTTGAACTTAGATATTTACTTTCATTAGGACATTTTAATACATGAGAATGGTTTGAACCAATCCCTCCCTCAGCCTGTATGTTTAGTGCAGGAGTCTGCAACTCTTTGAACCCTCCACAATGGCTTTTAATAACTCTGGGTGAAAAGAATTAGCTAATATTTCTAAGTTTAAAAACAATAACAAGTGCAGGTTTTAACAGCTTTTAACTTTATTCCTACAATATTTGCAATGAACATCAACAAAGAATGACACCAAAAGTATTAGTGATATGCTTTTAAAATTTGTCATTAGTTAGGAATGTATATGCGTTTTTATTTTATTACATAATTTTCCATCCCACAGAAAAAGACACTATCCTCTTTTTGCTACATTTTATGTTTGTCTTTATTTTAACTCTTAAAAATAGAAAACAATGGTGGCTCTTTAAAAATAACAACAAATGCCCTGTAGAGAATATTTATCTAAAACTGTAAGGTGTAGTTTTTCATTGTGCTGAGTGGATATTTGCAGCTCTTCCAGAGTTACCGCGACTTGTTTGCTTTTCTGAAAACTGCTCTCCTTGCCGGATTTAAGCACTTACCTGGACAACCATGTGTTGCTAGATTTTCAGCTATGCCACTTCATTTAGAAGCTAGATTCACTTCTGTTTGAATGGTGAGAGACTTCAGTAGAAACTGGGCCACATTTTAAAAAGGACTGACATGGGCAGGAGCCCAGGTCATCAATTTTTGGGGGGCCCCAAAGACTTTTTTTATATTTAAATGCATGTTTTTCATTGCAATTTATATAAAACTCCTCCCCTGCACTTAGGGACGGATTAATAATGATTGATTGATTGATGTTGTGCATTATTAGCAGAATATTTCTCCACTGGACAGGGCCTCAAAACCGGCTTCAGCCCAGGGACCCACATCCTTCTAAATCCAGCCCTGGGTAGATCTTGAATAAATGGGGAGAAAAGTGATGAATTCATGCAACTTCTTCTAGTAGTTGTTTTCTTTAAAGGCAAAACTTCAGTGCACTTCAATTAAATGTAATCATATTGGGCTGATTTACAACAAATGTCACCCCACTTTACAAAAATACGTCCAGTTCTTATGCAAAGATATACAATCAGTTCTGCTTAACAGCGGGTGCTGAACTGTACAAAGGTATCCAGATTAACAAAAGCCAGACTTAATGCTGTCATCTGGACAGCAGGGTGTTAGGTTTAACTAATGTTAGTCAGCCTCGTCCTGTTTAGCATTCGGGCGCGTGTGCAGGGTGATGGGCCAGCAGGCACGTGCGGGGGTGGAGGGGAAAAGGTCAAGTCGACAGTTTCGGGTCAGGTGATCTCAGGATTTGGACAGATGGTGATTTACCAGAGTTTTGCAGCAGGTTCCCTCTGGGACATCCCAGACACCCCTGGGGCTTTCCACACAAGTCGACTGGAAAAACAGACAAACGGAGTGAAAATGCTCAAAATCTGACATTTAGACAGAAAATAAAATAAATAGATGGTGAAAAGGTTTTTTTAATTGAATCTTGTTATTTTCAGGTCAAAGCATTATGTGCATTATAGGTTTCACTAAAGAAATAAACATTTACTAGATTAAATTTGCCAGTGGAGGATGCAGAGAAAACTTCCCCTTATGTCTGTCTGCATTTTATGAAGCTGCATTAGTGTCACTTATTCTGGCAGGAGCTTTGGCAGGAGATAAGGTAGTAGTTTTGTAAGGGCACATTATGGCAACCACAGCTATCTCAGCAAACGTTTATTTCTTTGAACTTAGAATTTGCTGCTCTGCTTTTGCTTGGTAAGAGTGCTGAAGACAAAGAGACAAAGTCAACACGAAGGTTTTCCAGTAGACTTCCTGAGCCTTTCACAAGCCGGCTACTAGAGCCGCTCATATTTACTTAAAAACAGCAGCAGATCTTAGATCTTACAATTTTTAATTTCCAATGTCTAAAAGAAAAACAAATATGTGAGCACTGATGTACACCAACCTACTTTGTCGTGAAGAATTAAGTTTTTTCTAATATGCATTTTCATGTTTTTCTTTTTTATAGTTGCAGATATTCTGAGTGTCAGTGTGCGGCACAGATCTTTAATTTTAATTTCGATCTTTCAAATTAGCCTGTATTAGAAAACCAGCCTTACAAAACAATATTTTCTCTCAGTATTTTCTGTTTTTAACATTGTTTAATCTGCTGACTTGATGAAATAACTTGGAATAGAACATCTCAGAATAATTCTTGCTTATACAGGCAAACAGATTGAACTCATAAAACCCTTTTACATTCTTACTGAAAAGTCAGAGCACTGTTCACAAGAACCGCATTCACCCATTCACACTCACAAACACACTAAAATATCCCTGAATAGTTAATTTATTTAAAAGTGAATCTCATATGCAGTCATGAGACACAAGGTGAAATATTTCAAGCTGTTTTATTCTAATTTTGACTGGTTATCTGTCTGTTTACAGAGTGCTTTGTCAAAAAATGTTAATGGAAAGTTGAGTGGAAGGAAAAACACATTTGTACACCAATCGGTAGGCCACTTGACATGGATGATTACTCTGGCCACTGAGCCACATTTTAAAGCTGCACTTTGTAACTTTTATTAAAAAAAAGCTAACATTTATTTACATATTTGTTTAAACTGTCACTATGTTATGACAGTATATTATGAGACAGATAATCTGTGAAAAAAAACAAGCTCCTCTGCCTCCTGCAAGGGCTAACTAGAAACAGCCAATCACAGCCAGGGGGAGGCTCTTAGCGCTGTTAATCATGGTCATGTATGCACCACTCACAGAACCCTTGCTCTCTGCTACAGTGCAGCTTTTCCCCGTGAATCCTAAGACTCTGCTGAGCATGCTAAGGTTCTGAATGCCAGTTACCTTTAGCATTTGCTGTCAGTCCTTGAGGTTGATTGACAGCTCTCAGACCCGCCTCCTGGCTCTAATTGGACAGCAATGGTAGCTCATGGTAGAGGTGGAGGAGATTGAATTTTTCTGAGATTATCTGTGTCCTAACATGCTGTCCTGACATGGTGACAGTTTTAACAAATATGTAAAAAAAAAAAAAAAAAAAAAGCTCTTTTTTACAAAAGTTACACACTGCAGCTTTAATGGCCCCATCTGCAATTTTTCTGTTCAGTCACATTAAAACTATTGGTACAAGTTCAGGGAGGTGAGAATACATGTAGGAAATCCAAACCTATGTCATGATGACAACATCAATCTGTGCCAAACATAAAAGAAAACTTAAGGAAGCTGAATTTTCCTACATAATATGCATCACCCAGTATACCTCCTCTATTCCAGCTTCCTGCTGACAGGCAGCTGCTGCTCCTCCTCTCCATCAAGACAAACAAGAGCCAATAGGGTGAAGGGAGGAGGAGGATGAAGGGCAGGAGTGAATGGGTGCAGCTAGATGCTGCAGGTCATAGGTCAGGCCTGGGATCTTTTGTATTATTCTGCCTCATGCTCCACCTTTTGCAGTGAGCACACATGAAATAGTCTCTGGAAATTTCTGTCATGCACACACTCACTCACACAGAGTGTGGTTGATTTCAGCTGCAAAGTCGAGGTCAGAACCCAAGGGAAGGAGCATTTTCTGACCCCACAGATCCACGAGAGAGATAATTCATAATCCACCGATTATGTCATCAGGGCCTCACCGCATCCTCTTCTTTTTTGCACTAACCTCCTCTAAAGTTTCATGTTTGTCTTAGAAGAAGTGCTGGCTCGATCAATTTTACATAATTAGAGAAAAGCAGGTCACAGAACTTCTCTTTGTTTCTGCGCAGCAGACAGGAAGCAGCCATTAGCAAACTCTTTAAAAAAATGTAAAACGCTTTGCACATGTGCCAGAAATTTCTACAACACTGTGCTAATTTTAAACCTCTGAGAGAAAACGTCTCATACAGCAGGACTGCAAAGCTGTCACAAGACTGCACTAAGGACGGCTTAGTGCAGTCTTGTGAGAGCATGTTGTTTTTTTTTTTTTCGATAAATAGTGAGTTGAAAAAAAGGGCAGGACAGGTGTTTCATGTCTTATCTGGGGAGGTTTGACAGGATGACGGATGACTAGAAAATCAGCACGGTGGGGTGATTTCCACTGGATGTTAACCATGTTTTTAATTCCTGGTGTGCTTTTTTGGAATTTAAGATGCTATTTGTTCTCTAACGTTGCAGTTTGTTTTATTTTAAGAGACGCTCTCTTCAAAACTCCTAAACAACCCCTTTAACGTTTTGGTATGGCGTCCGAATTCATGTGTACAAAACCACTGGAACTCGCACTGTGACACTTGATTTTGTCCTACTTTTACTCACAAAACCTTTTCTTTTCACCTAATTTTATATCTGATAGGGATGGACAACATGGACTGAAAAGTTTTATTATGATATTTTGTGGTGATAATGATAAGTGATGAGAAGAACTATTTATTATATCTTTTTTCAATCAAATCAAATCAAATTTTATTTGTATAGCACATTTCAGCAGCAAGGCATTTAAAAGTGCTTTACATCATAACAAACACAAAAACACAGAATCATGCAACATTGAAACAACAATCAAAAGCATTACATTATGTCAAGTGCCACTGTTAAATTCATAATTGATTACGTTTCAAATGTAACTCTAAACAGGTGGGGTTTTAGTCGAGATTTAAAGGCACTCAGTGTTTCAGCTGTTTTGCAGTTTTCTGGAAGTTTGTTCCAGATTTGTGGTGCATAGAAGCTGAATGCTGCTTCTCCTCTTTTGGTTCTGGTAATTAAATGGGTAAAAATATATTTTTGTAACAAACTTCTCTAAGTATATTTACCTGTCCTGCACTTTTTTTCAACGCTCCATGTATCTGCCTACGTCATTTTTGCCCAAAGTATTTTTGTTAAAAAAAATTCAACCTCTTTCGGGGGGTTTTTTACCATAAGATGATTTAAAATCACTTTTGGTAAAAAAAAAAAAAAAAGACGTAGGCAATTATTTTAGTAAGGTACATGAACATTGAAGATAATCAATAACACGTGAAGATGTTAATATATGTCCGCAAGACAGTTTGCTTTCATCATTAATCACTATTCTGAAGAATGTCATAGTAAGATATTTATCAGGTCTTCCAGCTGACACATCGACACTCACTTTCACTATATTAGCTCTGCAGAATCACTGCATAGAAACCACACCATCAGCAGATGAACCAGTCACCAGTGAGCCTCTCATTCCCAAAGTTTATTCTGCATTACGCCCCCTGACCCCCTCCACCTCCTCGCCTCTCCACATTCCTAATCTGGGACATAGAGTATGGCGCGTGCATGACTGCAGCAACATGGAAACCCTAAGGACCCTCTGCTGTTCATATGTAGAGCGATGCACTTCAACCGAAACCATGAATTATGGATCTTATGAAAATGAATAATGAATCAAACATAATGACCATCGCTGGAGGAAGCTGTGCAGAGATACGGGGGTGTGGTTTAATCTGCCAAATAAGTGTTTTGTAGCAAACTTGCCATTTTGGGTTTGAGAACATCCTGTCTGCTCTGCAGTCTGAATCCACAGAGAACAGAGTTAGAAAATGGATTTACAGTGAAGCCGGTATTTGCAGGCATTATGCACCACAATAGCTTACAAACAGCTAAAATAAGCTTACACTTATAACTGCCTATTTTGATAGTTCAAAAAATAAATACACCTTAATATGCATCAATATGAACCATGGAAGCCATCTTAGAAGCTATCTAGCTAATCAGCTTTAAGGAAAATGAATGGCTCTCCTGGATTGGCTGCTGTGCAAAGATCAGCATCATATGAATGATTTTGAAACTACATAAAGGCAGCTTTGTTTGCATTGTGTGCTGACTGTAGGCGGTCAAACTGGTATAGATCAGTGTGAAGTTCAAGTCAGATATGAAGCAAGAACACTGCAACACGTTGGAGGAGGTCTGATGGCACCAACAAGCCCTGTTGATGTTTTTCTCTCTGTTAGGAACCTAGGACATACAGACAGGTTTATTTTCCTACAAGAAGTGTGGCTCACCTTCATATGTAGCTGAGTCTCCATTTACCATCAATTTGCGCAATTTGAAATTACAAAAATAAATAAATAAATAAATGTTTTTAGCTAAAAGTTTTTTGTGCTAGGGTGAGGTGGTTTTTCAGCCACATCGAAAGAGATGTATTTTACAAAATTGTAATGGGAACACTATTGTTTGCATTACAAAGTCATATGGTCGGATGTTACTACTGTCAAAAACCACAAAGAAGACGACAGGAAGTGGCAGGAGGATGATGATTTATTTTTTGATTAGTTTTTTTTGTGGAGACAATGTGCAGCTGCTCCACCAGAGCTCTCACAGCATCACACAGTTCATGAAAAGCTGTGTGTCAATCCAACATGTTGAATCCATAGCTCTTCTGTAAAATCCCAGGGTACAGTTTCCCCAAAACGCTGCATGCATAGCCACTACCAAGTATAAGGGGCGCCACAAAACATTTACCTCCATCTGATACTACACACACACATCTGGTAACATACCAGGTTCTCACGGTGAAGTGAACTGTTTTGTTCAAGCTGCAGCTTGTTATTGGTACTTATCATTTCATTCACTCAAGTTCACACATAAGTTAGTTTTGATACTAGTTGACTATGTTTTGCTCATTCTATAGCTTACCTGTCTCTAAATAGTTGTAGAGTTTAGATTCAGTTCGGTTTATTCAATGGTTCCAGATGAGCCTTGTGAAAAGCAATAGAGGAGCTCAGAGGTTTTCAGTAGGACTAGTGGAGAATGCCTGGCAAAAGCATTCATACCCCTTGAAGTTTTTCATATTTTGTGTTTCAAGAGGTATTTATTGGGACCAATCAATCAAACTTTATTTTTATATCACATTTCAGCAACAAGGCATTTCAAAGTGCTTTACATCATAAAAGCACAAAAAACACAAAGTCATACAACTTAGAATCAACAATCAAAATATTACAAAGGTAACTCTAAACACAGGTTAGTTTTTAGTCTAGGTTTAAAGGCAGTTAGTGATTCAGCAGTTTTGCAGTTTTCTGGAAGTTTGTTCCAGATTTGTGAAGCATAAAAGCTGAATGCTGCTTCTTCTAATTTGGTTCTGGTTCTGGAGATGCAGAGCAGAACCAGAAGACCTGAGGGGTCTAGAAGGTTGATACAACAGCACCAGATCTTGTGGTGCTAAACCATTCAGTGATTTATAAACTAACAACAGTATTTTAAAGTCTATTCTCTGAGCTACAGGGAGCCAGTGGAGGGACTTTAAAACTGGGGTTATCTGCTCTATCCTCCTGGTTTTAGTGAGAACGCGAGCAGCAGCGTTCTGGATTAGCTGCAGCTGTTTGATTGATTTGTTGGACAGACCTGTAAAGACTCTGTTGCAGTAACCAATGCGACTAAAGATAAACGCATGGATGAGTTTCTCTAGATCTTGCTGTGACATTAGTCCTCTAATTCTGGAGATGTTCTTCAGGGGATAGAAGGCCGACTTTGTAACTGTCTTTAAGTGTCTTTCACTTAAAGACAGTCCATCACTACTCCCAGGTTTCGGGCCTGATCGCTAGGTTTTAGTTGTCATAACTGAAGCTGTGCATTGACTTTAGATCGTTCCTCTTTAGGTCCAAAGATAATAACTTCAGGGATTTTATCTGATAGACCAACACAAAACAGGGTATTGTTTTCAAGGAAAGTGCAAATAATACTGGCAAACGTATGCATATTTGCTCAATATGCTTCATTTCCCTCATATTATGTGTTTTACAATTATTTAAAGAATTAGTAAAATAGCAAAATCAGTGTTTGATTATATGGTAAGTCCATCAGTCATGAACCTCGTCGGCTCGTTTCCACAAGTGATCCATCATGGGAACTGAATGTTTCCTGACCCACAGAGGAAGGCCCACAGCTTTCAGGATGGATACAAAAACTGACCCCTTACTGCCATGGAATCCAATCAACACAGCGGAGCCAGAAACAATGTCACAGGAATACCAACTGAGGATCAAGTAACCCTGAAAATAAACTGCTAGAACTAATTTAATAACCTTTTTTTCTGTTTGCTTAAATAAAATAGCACGAGAACATCAGCACTACTTGTTCACTCTGCCTGTATGAGACTGCAAATTGATTTATTTTATGTTTCATATTTTCATTTGTTGGAACACCCTGAACTTGGTCTTCTTCAATCCAATCTGACAGAGTTTGAACTATTTTGCGTAGAAGAATGGCCTCAGGTTTCAGTCTTTAGTGTTGGTTAAAACTTACTTCTGTAAAGTTTTGACTCAGACAGGCTGAATACAAACTCACAAAGCACAGCTATGCACCATTTTCCTTTTAGTCCACAAATAGTGCTGTTAGGAAAGATTTAGGAACATTTCAAGGTGTGAGAGTACAATAATTAGGCAATAACAAAATTAAAAGGGCGGTAATATGTAAAAATAAATTTTTTTAGCTTTACATTATGTCATAATGTTACTCCTTCTTCAAAAACATTCCTGGAGTGTTGCTTTGATGAAGCTCCTCCCCCACTCAGCTCCTTCAGACTAGCCAGCAGCAATTAGCAAACACTTGGTGGAACTTTGCATCTGCTGAGCTCATTATAAGAGCTACTTCTCAGTGCAATGCTGGTAAAAAAAAATTTTGCTAAAGGCTTAATAGAATAGCAAAGTTGTGATGACTTCCTGAAGCCAGAGTTTCAGAAAGAGCAGGAGTTTTTAAAGAGACAAAGTCCCAATTTCATGTCATTAACTTACAATATTAAATTTCTTTTAAGTCAAATTGCACATATACAGCATTCTTTATAACAACTGAAGGTAATAGTTACCTGATTGTGCTATAAAATGGCACTATGTGCCTGGAAAACACATAATGCTGCTCCCTTCAGGAGAATTTCAAACCTTTGAGCAGAACTTTGGGTTTCAGTTTTATAAATACTTTCATGTCCCCAAGAACAGACTCCTGTTGCATCCTGGTCACTGCCAGGATGCAACAAGTAATCCTGTTTTCCTCCTCAGTAGAATTCTGTATATTAAGAACACATATAGTGATTGAGATACAGTTAGTTTGGTAAAAAAAAAAAAAAAACATGCTAATGCCGAGCCTGCAGACACAATGTTATCTCACCGCGGCAGACTTAACTTTAGAAAGAGGAAGAACTGAGAGGAGGAGCTGGAGGGAGACAAAATAAGAGCATGACTGAGGAAACAAAGAGGAGAAGCCTCGCTGCTGACGAGGCACTTTATCCAGGTCAGCGTCAGAAAAAACAAACAGTGGAAGTCTTTCATCGGGTGAATGGACAAATAGCCGCTGATTTGTGGATCATAATGTGTGGCATGGCATGAGCCTAATGTGGGCTGGCGGTGTAAGAATGTGGAGCAACGAATCTGAATGAAAAATTGGAAGAAATGTTTATTGCTTGAACAATGAAACCAGAGAGTTTTGAGGTTACAGTCAGTCTGCTGAAGAGAAGAAAATTGACTCAGTCAGGCTTTGATTTTCATTTCAGGGCTTTAGGAAAACATCCAATTTCTCTGGACTTTATGTTCTTCGTGAGGACTCATGATTCCGTTGGCTGTGCAGCTCATAGGCGGTGATAAATCAGCTCTCAAACAACTGTGCGTCTATCCCTGAAGTGAAATTTTTTCCACATAAATGCTGGGGTTTGTGGGATAGATTATCACCAAACCCTGGAGGCTTAGAGAGTGTCCAGTTCTGCTGCCACAGAATTGTTTGCTTTTTTCTGTTGTATCCCGTTTAGATCCCAGAATGATGAGGTCTAACCCATCTTACAGTATGCAAGAAGTGGTAGCACCATGGAGAAGTCACAGACACGACCACACCAGACTGAACACAGACAAATACTGGCAGTACCATGCATTACTAGGAAGGAAAGTAGATTGTCTGTTCAAAACATGTTAGCACCCCCACAGAACTGCATGTGCAAAAGTACGAAGCAATATCAAAGGAAAATTATGTCTCTGTTCTTCTACTTGGTCATCTGGTTGCCAAAAGGAAAAGTCCTTAGAGATCATGGCAACGGTGGACGTAAACAGTTACATGAGATCATAATTCATCCATGCTGCTAGTGACAAGCTCTCTACACCTGACAGCGGCTAAGTATTCTGTGTTTTGGGGAAATTCTAGTCTGTGATTTTACAGAAAAGTTATGGATTCAACACACTGGAATGACACACAACCTTTTAAGAACTGCATGATGCTGTGAGATCTTTGGTGGAGCCCGCTGCACGTTGTCTGAAAAAAACATGAACAAGCCATCATCCTCCTACCACTTCCTGTTGCCTTCTTAGTCATTTTCGCCAGTAGTAACATCCGGCTGTTGTTGATGTGACTTGTGTGATGCCAGAAAAGTGTTTCCATTGCAGTTTTATGAAAACTTTATTAAAAGACATGTTTTTGAAATTGCCATGTTTCCGTTAGGCAAATTTATTTTTGTTTGCTTAAAAAATTAAGCAATTTTTTGCTCAAAGGAAACACAGCTAAAGAAAATGCATGAAATGTGGTGTGTTTGGGGACAGAGAATAGGCAGCAGAGTCATTAGCAATGGAAACACATGCCCCACTCCATCCTGTTAATGTTAATGAACATGATCATCACCTGTGTAATGCATCTGATCCCAGGTGGTACCAGCGAGCTGGTCGTTAGTACGCTTCCATCCAGATGATAAAACAGTTGGTCTGCTGTGAAACATACTGTACATTCAGATGCTGAGGTGAATGTCTGATTTGAAACGAGATGTAGTAATGGAAGCAGTCGGGACTACCAACACCCATAGACCTCTACTGCTGGTTAACATGGAGACAGAACACAGACTAATAGATAAATATCACTGCTGACAATGAAGTTACTTTGAATCTCAGAAAGCTCCCTTTCCTTGGCCATCAAGATGTGACAGGTGCTGCTTCAATTCCAAGTGCTGTTTGATATCCATCTAAAGAGCCGAATTCATCAATATCCTCTGATTCCCCTCATTGTATATTTCTGACATACAATCATGCTCCACAAAATAACAAGTTATGAACTGAGGTCATATAAACTGCTACTGCAAACTTGTGCAAAGGAATGGGTCGTCCTCAAGAGCTCAGTGAATTCCAGTGCAGCGTCGTGATAGGTGGAGTTGAAAAACTTCACCAACCTCCTACAGAGTCAATAGCTACAGACCACCAAACTTTATGTGGTCTTTAAAATACGTCAAGCAAATCCAAGCCTCACGTGCAATGCAGTGGTGTAAAGTATGCAGCCACTGGAATTCAGAGCAGTGGAGACTTTTGTGTCTAACTTCACTATAATGTGTTTTTGGAAAAATGCCCAGAAATTTCCATAAGCACACTCCTAAACTTTGTAGAAAGTCTTTTTAGGAAAACTGAAATTGTTACCGGTACAAAGGTGAGCAAGCATGGCCGTTGTTGTGCCAATGGCAGTGGAGGATAATAAAAAAAAACAGATGAACATTAATAAAAGCACCAGATTCACATTATTAATAAGTAACTAATATAACAAAGTAAACAGTGAGATGAAACAAAAGATTGAGGTGTTGTACAAGTTCATATGTGTAAAACCAAGAGAGCCTTTACTTTTGGCAATATAGCGTCTATGCGTCTTGTCTAAATTTCCAGAAAATAACTGCCTCAAAATAACATCAACCCACTTTTCCATGGATTTTATAAAGGAGGACGTATGATTCAAGACTGAGGCATATTCTGCTTTTCTTGATTTAGATGATGAGAAAAAAAACTGATTTAGGAACCATATTTTGCTGCTATTTTGGATTATGCATGCATTGCAAGCTGCTTGCTGGTCCCTTTCATCCTTAGTCATGCTTTGGATGTTCTCTTTGAGGAGATGCCAGCAAGGGGGCGAGAATACAGGGCCCACCAATGCAACACAAAGCAGCAGGGTAGAATATGACAGCAGTCTTTGGCAAAAGGAATGAGGAGAGAGGAAGAAATGCAACCTCGTTGATATGGGGGAGACAACAGTATGACCCAGTTATGTACAAAGCCTCGAGAGAAGGGTCTTGAGCGCTCATGTGCTGACAACAGCATACTGCTGAGTACTTCCAATGTCCACACAAGTTCAGCTGGTGAAGGAAGGTCAAGAGTTGTAGAGGTTAAGGAGCGACAGATCTGAGGTTTCACACAGCAGTCCCAGAGATCTGAGGCCACACACCGTCACAGAGGGGGGTTTGGCTCAGTGTGACCTACATTTGCAATGGAAGAGGAATTAATGGTTTGTTGCAGACGCATTCTCGTGACAGTCTGTGTTCCTACAATCTCTCTGGATTTCCTTTAGCGGAGGGACATCAGTAGTTACAATGATGGACATAAGTGAGACACAAGACTTGGAGAAGTGACAGTTTGAGAGGACTACCATCAGGACATCCTTCCTACAGGAAAACTGAACTGAATTAATCAAAACAGTGTGTGTTCATCACAGTAATGATAAAACAACACAAAGGCATCTAGTAACACTTAGTACATCCAGAATACATCAGCTTAGCAAGAATTAGGCTAAGACTGCATTCACACCAGCCCTGATTAGACTGCTTTAATCAGACTAGTTTGTTTGCCTAGAAGTTCTGGGTCACTTGAGGATGTGTAATCAAACTCTGATGTGAACTTGATCTGGTCCAAGTACAAATCTCAGTCTTGGTTCATTTGGAATAAACTCTGGTGCTGTTCAAATAAATATGTGAAAGCCAAGCAGACTGGAGACCACTTCAAAAGCAGGATGCGGACTATAGCGTAGAGAATGCTGGGTAAAAACAACCAAAAAAACACAAACAAACAGGAAAAATGACTCGTGGTTTTTTAACAAAATAAAAAATAAGGCCTTAAGCAAAATACAACACTACTCCAGTTTTGTTTTCATTTTGTGTCTTGTTCAAAGGTTTTTGTGCCATTTCCTTCAGCAGTTCTTGGTGCAGCAGCCCCACAGGTGAGTGGGGTGCGAGGGGCACAGGTTGGATTGTTTGATCAAGTGCAGTGTGGATGCAAACTGCAACAACTGAAAATATAACAAATTTTGCAAGTTTGGTTCTCAATCAAACTGAGTCTACTGGACTATCAGGTGTGAAAACATCCTAATCCTGTCAGTCGTCTAGATGTCAGATGGGAAATATGTGTGAGTAGGCTGAATGTGATCTGTCGTCGGGCGGTTTGAGGAGGGGGGTTACTGTGTGGGTGTATGGCATGTGGTCCCAGATCGACGCGAAGCTCATTACCACTTTTCGATCTTCAGTTCTGCTGTTTTACCGTTAAAAAACAGACGATGGGTGTGGGATGAACACAATAAGGAAGAGGATTGATGGATGAAAAACGTTTCCTCAAGAGAGCTGGAGGAATACCTCCATGTTAAAGTGGATGGAGCTGGGTGGGGTGCTGGAGGTCAAAGAGGGGTAAAGACCCCCCAGGACCCATAGCACAAAGTGTGCAGTAGAGGAGGTGTTTGGGGGATATCTGCACTGTCACGGTGCTCAGCTAATTTCCATAAATAAATGAGGGAAGCGTGCCCTACTGGGTCATGCGTTGAGCTGGCAGCTGCTGTCTTGTTTGACAGATGCTTTTGTTAGATGTCATGGAGGGAGCAGCTCTCTGTCTGGAGAGACAAATAGAACCTCTTTGCTTTGATTTACTCTGGTGCTTCATTTCTTACGCTGCAGGTTGTTTCAGTTGCTTTGTATCAAATGATTTTCCAGGATGGAAAACTGAAGTCTGACCTGTTTGGCAGCATTTTTTATGACTCTGACTGTTGACTGTTTACTAAAGTTGGAGCTGTCACTGATGTTAGATATGACATCTGTGCAAAACAACAAGTCTGGCACTGACTTCCAATATAGACAGATTATCAAATCCTGAAATGAAAAGTCAACTCTTCAGGAAAATGGCCATGTGCTCGTTGAATATTTGTGCAATTCGACAGTTGGTGGTCATAAATCCAAGTATGAGAGCCTCCTTTGAAGATATGTTCAGTTTCTTTCTAATAAAACCTTGGTGCTTGTTGCAAATCCTCTGAATACCCGCAGTAAGGAGGTTGACGAGTTAAAAATATGCCCCAATGGGCATTGTTTCAATTCCAACTGAAAAGGTTTTTCACTTTTATTTTCCTTCTGAGTTAAATCCACCAGCTTGTTTCTTTGTCTTTACTATTTATGTAGTGCTGCCATCAAGTGGACGTCTGTGTTATGACTTACTAAAGAAATCCATCCATTTTATATTTTTTATGCAATCTTATTATCTGGTACATCTTTGATTTGTTCCAGCTTAGAGATCCCCTATAGCTGATATCTATTTTTTATTCTTTTTTTTTGTTTACTATTAGTAATGTTCTTTAGGTTGTGTATCTAGTTAGTTTGGTAATTGGTAACGTGTGTTCTCTAGGTGTTTTATGTTCTTTTTTGTTTTTCTAAATCTGTACGTTGTTTTTTTTTGTTTTTTTTAAAAAGAAAAGTCAAAGACAAAACAGATGGTACAAGGCTACTGTTTTACTAAATTCCGATCTGAAGATACTGAAGATAATTATAAAAACGTAGCAAATAGGACTGTTAAAACTGCATCCACAAGGGAGAAAACCCCATTTCATTATTGGAGCACAAACAGAGACATTTTTTAAGAGCAATTTTGGGGGGGTCAAATTTACAGTGAAATGTAACGTAAAATGTGGTTTAAAAAGTTTTCAATGTGCTCAAGCTGCAAGACCAAAAATGACTAGTAAATGATAATGCTCAAACATGTGTTTTTCTCAGTAAGCAAACTATTGAGACCCATAGAAGTCAAACTAAAAATTAAATGTTGTTTAGATATGGGTTTGGTTCAGTGTCACAGATGTAATCTCTGCTAACCTTTACAAAAATTTAAGGCTATAAATAAAAACAGTTTTAATGAGTAACTCCACTTGATAAATTTCCTCATAAGTATTGATTTATGTGTTATTTAAATTATAACTTGCTAAGTTGCTTTATGTTTAAATCTGTTTTGGTTTTGCCATGTCCTGGATGGCTGAGAATCTATCAGTAGGTAGAAATAATGAAAATCTGGGAAGTATCACAACTTAAACTTAATGCTCAATTGTTTCACTTAGTAATATATCTTTCAGTTGTAACACACTCCTTAAGGTTTCTGTGTTGGAGGTATGTAGAAACAAGGGGCCTTAAGCTGATTTTTATGTGGCCCCTCCCCCCCATACACACACTTACAGGTCAAAGTCAGATGCTCGTTGTTCATAGGCCGCTCTAACTGCGTAACTACCACTATCACTATTGTACCAATGTTATTAGGGTTGTTTTAACGTTACAGGAATAGCAAACTTATTTGGATTTTGAAATGCAGAATGGTATTTAAGGGTTCCATATTATTTTAGCTATTTGCAAGTAATATCAGCTGTAAAACACTAAATTTACAGTAAATAAGATAACAAGTTCAGTGTCTTATATTTATGCAGGAACAATTTAATCTATTATTTGTGTGTGAACTACAAAAGTAATCTAGAAATTGTTTATCCATGTTAAATAGCATGTAGTTTGTGTTATTTAATGCTATTAAGAATGTAAATGTATTTTTTATCATGCTAGCTTTTTGTTCTTCGGGGCCTCTTGGTGGCCCTAAGCAATCACTTAACTCACATGTGTGACTATTACAAATCCATATAGTGAGGAGTAATCTTTATTTAGCGTATGATTTGGAGCCTAGTGGTATTTATTTTTTATATACTGACATGTAAAAACTGGCCAAAACTAACCATAAGAAAAAGAAAACTGCTTTAGTTGACTGTCTCCGCATCCCCAGAGGGTCCAGTTTCTCATGCAGGCAGCAGGAAGCAGAGGCCTCTCCACATCCTGTTTGGACATGTGGACCTCCAGGCTGCTGACTCCAGGGAGGAGCATGTTTACATGTTTGGCTTACAAAGATACCCAACACAACAGCTGTGTTTACCTCCATTAAATGAACTAAGATATGAGGCGATCCGCCTCTCTGGAAGAAGCCTTCTGGTTAACAGTAGCACATCGGTTACCACGGAGATCAGTTCTGTAACCAAACCGTACTCTAGACCAAGGTTTAAGTTTTTATTGTCGACTCAAGAGTCACCCAGAAAACTTTTGTATGTGCGTTCATTCATCTTCTGTATCTGCCTTTCTTTGCAGGATGAGGAGTGTGTGGTGTTGCCTGTCCCCAGTGGTCACTGGGTGAGAGGTACGACCTGGGCTGGTCACCAGTTCATCGGGGCAGCACAAAGACACAAAGGACAATCACCCATTCACCCACACACTTATACCTAAGGAAACAGAGAGACTAATTAACCTAATTAACTACCTGACTTTGTGTTTTTGTGTTTGTTATGATATAAAGCACTTTGAAATGTCTTGCTGCTGAAATGTGCTATAGAAATAAAATTTGATTGAATTTTGATTGAACAGTCATGTTAGGAAGGAAGCAGGAGTACCTGTTAAAAACACAAAACATACACAGGAAGAATATGTGCAAAGACCGCAGACTGGGATTCTAAGCCAAGACCTTCTTGCTCCATGGCAACAGTGCTACCAACTGTGCCACAATGCAGCATAAATCTGACAAGACTCATTGGGATATTCTAATTCATTGAATATGACTGTATTAACAGAAGAAGAGCATGTCTTAAGCACTTCTGCCCTTTTCAACACAATTAAACTGCGATTTGGAGCTTTTATAAAAACATTTTTTTTTTTTACATATTTGTGGAATTGAGATGTGATGTCAAGACAGCAAAAGACGTTTCGACATTGAGCTCTTCTGCCTTCTTCCTGTGCTAACTACAGAAATAAGCTACTCAGTCAAACAATCAATCAGAGCCAGAAGGAGGGTCTTAGTGCTGTCAATCAAGCTCATGTACATGCCTTCATCCTCTGCTATGCTACTGTTGGTCCACCACAACATAGCCTACCACAAGTGCTAGTGCTAGTTAGCATAGCCACCAATGACAGCACATAAATGGTTTTTCTGTAAGTTGTTATTAGCACATTTAGTAGCACATACATGAGGTTAATTGACAGCACTAAGCCCCTTCTCCTGGCTCTGATTGATTGTTTTTGACCAGGAGTGGTGTATTTCTGCAGATGGTAGTAGGATCACAGGGAGGGAGCTCAATTTCTTTCTGATTATCTGTCTCATATTATGCTGTCACGACATGGTGACAGTTTTAACAAATATGTTTTAAGGAAAACATATTTTTGTAGAAGTTACCTACTGGATATTTAACTGCTAAATTGTTTTCCAAATTCGCTCTGGTTGTACTTTAACCTGAGTTGGCTGCAGATGCAGGAATCGTGTGAACCTGGCTAACCCGGTTGGTTACATAATACATTTGGAGTGCTGACTGGAGACCTCCTCCCTTAAGCTCACAAAAATGACAGAAAATTAGCATTTTGCTCTTTATTTAAGCATTCGGTTTATTCCTAAAGTTACTGGTCTTGTCAGTTGGACCGACAGAGAAGTATCTGAAAGTTAACCTGTGCTGTTTTTGTGTTTTGTTGTCCTAATTTAACCTTTCCAGGCCGACTGGTGCTGCTGACTCTTGGCTGCCATGCTGAGATAAAGGCGGCTCGGTGCCAATCAGAACCTGTAGTCCCCCTTTGTACCCACACAAGCTACATCTGAAGGACTCCGGCCACCCCACTGGCCTAAATAAAATCTGGAAGGAGGCTGTAAGTTTCACTTGTCTTTCTTGAAGACTGATTTTGCTAGTCCTCTCACACACTCTTCTCGATTGTTTATTTGTCCCAATCTGATCTCTCTCTCTGCCTCTAAGTTCTGTCCCTCTCCCAGTCTCCCTCCCTTCTCTCTCTCCCTTCCCCTCCTTCTCTCTCTTCCTTTGTTGCCCGCCCACCAGTTGATTCCAGCTCAGTGTCAGGAGGCGACGGGAGAGAAGGCCGAAGCAGACTTTTTTTCACCAAGCGCTGCTGCTTTTCCTGCTGCACCTTCCAGTCTCACCATCACCGTGAGTATCCGGCTTTGGTCGCTCACACCAACAAACGGAGAGGAGCTTAATGGAATAAAACCAGGAATAGACTCCCACCCACTACCACCACCACCACCACTCTTCAACACAGACCCAGTTTCTGTGTTGAATCCAAAAACGATGGGGAGAGAGGCAGACATGCAGGGAAAACAGGATCACAGATTGACCCGAGAGATTTCTAGAAGTGATTCGGTGTGAGAAGACTAAAGACGAGCTGAGTATGTAGAAAAAAGTTACAACATAAAAAATAACTGATGTCTCTCTGCAAGTTCTAGGGATTTTTTTTCTGTCCTTGCAGAGATTAAACAGCAGAGTAGAAATGTAAACATAAAGGCTCTTTGGTAATCCAAACATTTAGACCTCTAATGTGTTTCAAGAAAGAGACCAGCTCTGAAAACTGTGAAGAACAAAGGCTTAATGTCTCTAGTTAGTTTGAATTGTACATTTGAAACCAATGTCTGGAAAATCTGGGAACTTTGAAACTGGACCTTTCTCCCCCTTGGATCAAATCACAGTTCAAATAAAATGCAGCAGATTTACAATAAATGGTCTTAGAAGCACACCTTGCAGCAGGAGCATCCAAACACAGCTCACATGATGCACAGCTGGCCAGCTGCTTTTAGAGGTGGTTGATGTAGAGAGACATGTTTCTACATTTTGACATGCAAGATCTTTACCAACAAATTGTACTTACTTGAAATGGAAAATTTTAGGAACAACACAAAGCATTTTCTTTTGTTAACCAAGCTTTCGCTTTCAATTATTAAGAAACCCAGAAACATTCCGTGAATTTTATTTAAAAGCGTCCCTCATGCCATATACCAGCTAAATCCAGTAAGTGTTGAAGGTGCGAGTGGCCTAGATCCAAACCTAACCTTTCTTTTGGTGCTACTCTGTTATTTGCATTAACATTTTGCATGTTTTGTTTATTGTAGGTAAAACTAAAAGAAATTCACAATCAATGTATTTTTGCATTTCTAATTTATCTATTTTTTTTATTTTTGTGACCCTTGAGCACTTTCAACTCGAATATTCTCAGTAATATCAAAAAAAAAAAGAAATTAGAGGACATCACCCCAGTTGTAAAGTCCCTGTAGCTCAGATAATAGACTGTAAAATACTTCTGTTTGCTTATAAATCACTCAACTACTTAGCACCAAAATACATTAAAGATGTGCTGTTGTATCAACCTTTCAGAGGTTTTAATTCAAATCTAGAAGAACAAAACCAAACATGGAGAAGCAGCATCTATCTTCTATGCACCACAAATCTAGAACAAACTTCCAGAAAACTGCAGAACACCCGAAACACTGAGTTTCTACAAATCAAGCCTGAAGACCCTCCTCTTTAGAGCTGACTTTTCTTAACATCAACTGGAACATTGACTAATATATTTGATGTATTTTTCTTTTTGCTTAATGATTTGACAAAATATTATGTTTATTGCTTGTTTCATCGTTTCTTACTCTATTATTGTTTTTTGACTGCCTTGTTGCTGAAATGTGCCATGATGACTTGACTTCACAGAAACAGAAGATCCTATCATTTTAACTCAATGTCATTAAAATCTCAGAAGACATTTAGCTTTGGGGTGAAGTTTAGAGCGAGAGCAGAGCCAGTAACGGCAGCAGCAGCAGCAGCATCTGGAGTGTTGCATGAGATAAGGCAGACAAACACAGATCCGTGTTAGTTAGCAGCACCTGGCGATCATCACTGCTGCTTCAAAGCCTCCCCTTGTTTAAAGAACCCACACTGAACAAACCTAAAATACCAAACATGGAAGTAAACGTGACAAGGTGGGTTGTAGATTACAGCGTCGTGTGTGATTAACAGCGAGAGTCGGACGGGTAAAAAAGGGATTTGGTTTCCTGCCAGGACACCTTTCTGAAGCTCTTAGTCAGATGTTATAAATAACATGACGAAGCAATTTAAAGAGAAACAGCAGCTAATTAATTCTGTGAAAGCATTAAGCATTATAACAGCATTGAGTTTAACTTTATAATCTGGTGTCTCCGCCTGAGTTAACTCCATGTTGTGGTTACTGGTTTTCTGTTCTTGTTTGAGATGAAGTATGAAGTGGAACTTTCTGCTCATCATGTTGCTTTAGTTCCTATGCTTAAAAATATATGAATAAATGAGAAATGCTATTTTACAGATGCTGTGAAATTTATTAGCATCTGTGATTAAGATATTTCAAATAAAATGAAGTCATACTTCTTTAAAATGTTAGTTATTTCAACAATAAACATGTATGTATAAAAAGAGGCAAATAGATTCATACTTTGTCCAAATTTATTGCAAACAAAAATCTGAAAAGTGTGGCATCAGCCCTCTAATTCAGTGGTTCTCAAACTTTTTCTCCTGGGCCCCCCAGTGGTTTCCAAACATTTTCTGGGCCCCCCAGTGGTTTCCGAATAGGGAGAGTTAGACTCTGGTTGTCTGGTTGAACAATGTGTGTGAGCAGGGGAGGGGGGCTATGGACTTCCTGTTATATGATGTGTGTCCGAGGAGGGGGGGGGGGGTGCAAAAGGGGGTAGAGAGATTCTTCGAGACTCCCTGTTATACTCTTCCGTCCACTCAAACACCCCCTCCCCTGCGCACACACCGTTCATCGTTTTTTGTCCATTCATCCATACCGCTTCCCAGCCCCACCCCCCGCAATGGCACAGCACCCCCTCTAGGGGTGCGCCCCACAGTTTGGGAACCTCTGCTCTAATTCAACACATTGCTGAACTACCTTTCCCAGCAGTGATAGTTGCTGGTTATTCAGTTCAGCTCGTTATTGTCCCACATGTTGATGTTGCCCAGCAGCAATCAAGTGCAGTTAAGGCAAAATTCAAACACAATTACCACCTAATAAGTGCTGCAAGTCAATAGCTTGCAGCATTTATGTGTCCAAATCTCTGTCTATATTCCGCTAATGTCAAAAAAACACAATTTCGCAATTGTGGTGTCTCCATCAAGTAAAGGAATTAAGTTAAAATCACACCTGAGTAATCTCCTTCATGGCAGTGTCACATGTAAACAGTTACATGAGATATATTCACAATTCAAACATGGGGCTAGAGTTCTTCATCTGTTCGACAATCAGAGGAGACGTTGAAATCTTATTCGGTGTGGAGCGGCAAGACTTTGGAGCAACGTCTGAGACGTTTTGGAGAAATTGTAGTCTGAGATTTTACAGAAAAGTTATAAATTCAACACGGTGCAAAATGCCTCACAACTTTTTATGAACTGTGTGATGCTGTGAGAGATCTGTCTGGTGGAGAGACTACAAGAGCCGAAAAAACCCAAACAAAATGGAAGGAAGGAAGGAAGGAAGGAAGGAAGGAAGGAAGGAAGGAAGGAAGGAAGGAAGGAAGGAAGGAAGGAAGG